>VZSZ01008856.1:422541-441429 GCA_013398815.1 Ibidorhyncha struthersii
AGTGCTGTCATGTGGGTGGTGCAGGATGAGCTCTGTGATCACCACTCTGATAAAAACCCTGTGGCTTCTCGTGAGCGAGCGGGTCCTGAGAGGCAGGAGCGGTGCAGCTCCCACGGCTGGGTACCGGGAGGCGATGTGCCGTGTATGCGCTCCATGGCGGGCGGTTAATTCACCTCCAGCAATTCCTCCAAAGTGCAGCAATCTATTTTGGCTTTAACAGTATACTTTTTAGTTACTGGTGGAGGTTAAGTAACTCTGATCCATCCTGTTGTTAAGTGAAGGTAGCAGGGTGCCAACAATTAAAGAAGTAATTGTTCAATTGGTTCTGCAATAATACTCATTGATTCTTTGTTTGAAGTGATTCGCTTTTCAATCCTCTTGCATTTAGAGATCTTGTTTCACCTGTGTCAAGGCAAGTTCAGAAAACCTAATTAACTGGGTTTTGTTTTTTATAATTAGGTCCCTAAAATAATTCATAGGTGGTGTTAATAACCCCATTTAAAAATCTATTAAGCTTTTGGAAAAGTTGGACAGAATAGTCTGTGCTGATTTCTTCTTTTTTTTTTTTTTTTCTCCCCCTCCCCTTTTCCCTCCTCCTTTTCCCTTTGGAGATGTGGCGCCTCTTCCTTTTAGAGCGCACTAATTAAAAACAGTAGGATTATGGTGGGAAATAATATGCATGTGAGGTTATCATCCACAGGGCAAAAGGAGGCGGCTGCCTCTTTTCCCCTGCCTCGCTCCAAGGTACACTCTACATCTTTAGCGTGAGCTGGCAGAGTTCATTAAAGGACAGATTGCCTGAGCACACAGCAAGGACCCTTGGCATTTGCGAGGCCGCAAGCCGGATCCAGAAGGGAAACGACAGGAAGAGATAATCTGTGGAAAACGCTGTGTTTGGATCATCCACTGCGACTTTTAAAAGGCAGGTTTATTTTTATGGGAGACCCTCCCCAAAAGATTGTCTGCAGAGAGTTTTTTTAGACATCTAAACACTTGTCCCGGCTTGCTCCAGCCCCCCCAGCCCTCCCCACCTGGCCATCTCAAGCCTCGTGATGGCTCTTGCTGGCACCGCGGCGGTGCCGGGGCTGTGCCGCGCTCGGTGGCAGCCAGCCCTCGCAGTGGGGAGCGTTTGTGCAGCCAGTCCCAGCTCACTTGCAGCGCTGCACCTGAACACACATTTAGACTCCTTTTAGCAGGAGCAAGGAACCAGCTGCCCCATTTTACACGAGCTGGTGACCGGGGAGAGGCTTCTGCTGTGTTATTTTTATCCCTCCAGTAGAGTTCTCACAAACCATTGCAGACAGAAGTTGTCCGTCTGTCTGTGCTGGTTGTGTGTGTTCCTCTGTGCTGCTGGTGCATTTAAGGGCTTTGCTGCCATCTGCGAGTGGGCCCTGCTCCCTTAGGCTGCCGTAACGTAATGCAGGGAATCATGTGCCCTTTGGGATGCCAAGTCTCTCCGACATGGATCCTATAAAGAATTTAAAGGAAATGCTGCCTTGTGGCTCGTGCACAGACATATGTCAGCTTTGGGCCCTGGTGCTGCTGGAGCCGGTACAGGAATGCTTTGTCCTGCTGTCTCCGAAGGAGGTGTTTATATGTGTCTGACAACAAACGTATTGGTAAGCTTGCAGCATCCCATGGGATATGGGATCCCATACTTGCATACTGGGTGGTCATCATGTGTGCAAAGGCTTTGCCCTGGAGCACAAGTTCTGCTGTTTTCCCCATGCAGAGGATTGTATAAATTCCAAAAGGAGACGTAGCAGGAAGATCTTCTAGTTAAATCTGGCATTACCTGTGAGGTGTGCTCTCAGCATCCTCAGGGAAAGTTGCAAACCATTTTTTTGCCTGGCAGAGCTGAGATGATGGCTCGGAAGTCCAATATGACCTTCTCTGTGAGCTCTGAGGCATGTCACGCGTCCTGAGCAAGCTACAAGAACAGTATTTTTTCCACCACCACATTTTCTTCCTGAAAGTCAAAATGTAAATTTTTTTATTACCCCTCATGAATGTGACAAAGTCCTACTTAAAAATGTAGAGACTCCCATCTTCACATGCACCATAAAGGCCTTTGCGTTCCATGTGAAACCTCCAGACTGTTGATTTATTATCGAGCTACAATGGCTGGAGCAGGAGAGCAAAGTTAAATCTACAAAAGTGGCTGATGTGACAAAATTAACAGTTGTCAGCAGCAGAGAGGGGAAGCAACCGAAGGCGAATGTTAATACTCAGCAAACTGTGGCATGGGGAAGCGAAGTTGACTTCACACTCCAGTTGGAAAAAGCCTTCTGCGACACCAGGGACGGGGCGAGGGGGGATGCCAGGGCCTGGAGCAGGAGGCAGCAGTACTGGGAAGGCTGCCCTGTCCTTGCAGTCTCTCCCTGGGGGAACAGTGAAATAAAAGGTGAAAAAAGCCCCACAGGGTACTGCCCTGTCAAACCTGCTTGCTCTGACGGGGTGAGGTTATTTTCTGAGGGAGGAATGGTTGTTGTACAGGGGGTCTTGGGCAGTGGTCCCATTGGTATTCAAGATAAGCTGGGTTTGGGCATGCATAGCAGGACAATTTTAGGCTCAGAGAAGGAGACAGTTCAGGAAGGTGGGGGGGGGGAGCAATCCTTTTTTGTGGGTTTGTTTTTGTTTTTTTTTTTTTCGTTTTGAGCCCAGCACTGAAGCTCCTGATGTTATTTTTCTGAACCGACAGGAGGGGGCAGATGTCATATCTTGAAAGTGGATCCGAGATTTGGGGGATGAGGTTAATTATGGGGTTATTTGTTATGAACTTCTGAATTGAGATCTTTTGCTGAGTGGGCTGAGTCTGCAATGTGCAGCGCAGAAATCTGGAGCCCTTGTCTAACAAAAGGGTGAATCGCGTGCTTGGGGACGTTGTTTATAGTGGGCCAGGGTTAAAGTGGTTTGTGAGATGTTTGCTGTCACTTCCCAGACTTCAGGCATCTCTTTTTACCTTGACTTGCAATTTTTGTGGCTTTCTTGTATACAAATGGCTGTGCTGTTTCAACAGGGCTCCTCTTTGGTTATTTGTGGTGTTGCTGGCAGGAACCAACTCTCCTGTTACCTGGGAATTTTCCATGCGTTTCACTTGAACAGCTCTGATAAAACGAATGACTTCCTAGAAGGATATTTTAGAACCAAACCACCTCTTTTTCCAAACAGCACATCTTGAGTTTATAAAACGAAACATGTGAGAACTTGGCTGACCAACCTCTTACTGGAAAACATGGTCACGGTTTGGATGAAAAGCTCTTCGCAAGACCCCAAAGCAAGACGTTTCCCTGCTAATCCTGTACAAAAAAAAAAAAACAAAACAAAAAAAACACAAACAAACAAAAAAAACAAGGAAAAAGGTTAACACTAAATGAATTGAATTATATTAGTGAAAATTGCATCATTAGAAGAAGCCTATTCCTGCAAAATGCACGAATATAGCTGAGTTCACAGAAGCATTAGGGTCTTCTGCACCAGGAATATTTGTCATCTCAGAAGAAAGTGGAAGAGGCTTGTTCTTCAATGCCTGACATGTCACTGCATGCTCTGAAGTGCAAATAGAGGAAGAAAAATTAACACATAAAAGAAATGTACTGTTTCTGCAGGAAAATTAGCTAGTTAAAGCTGAGGGAACTGGCTTTTTTTTTAAAAAAAAAAAAAACAAGCAAACAACAACAACAAAATAGCAGCAGAAAATAGCAGCAGTATTTTCTTTTTGCTTTGCTGGGGAAAAAATGAGCAAATTTTATATTGCAACTTTCAGTGCTCTGAGCTGGAGGAGATAAGGCTTTGCATGAGAGGCAGAAATACTCGCTAGAAATATGTAAAGCTAGAACAATCCTGCAAGCCCTTTTGTGTTTACAGAGCTGTGATTCTCCAATGAGCACCAACTGCAAGTCATGTGCAATAGTGAGGAAGAAGGAAAGAGGAGGAGCTGAGTGCTGCTGTGTTACACACATAGATTTCTCTGCGGAGAAGCTAGTTGCTCATCTCCCGCATCCCTGCAGCCTGGCTTCCCTCTTCTCTCCCCTCCCCACTTACACAGATAAAAAAGGGTCTCAAACTGTTACTCAATTGTGTAAACATATTGACTGCAAAAGAAAAATAATCTAATTATTCTATTATGAGGCACTATCAAGTACTTTAGATCCATTGTGTGTCTATTTCTTGTCTTTGTCTTGTTCTTAAAAAGGATTTTTGGAGGCTAATTGGCTTCTTGACTCATCCCTTGATACTATCAGCTCTTATAGATTTAGTTGACTTCAGGGTGAGTTTGTGGGGTTGAGCAGGATTGGGACTCTGGAGAGTAGAAACTTGTCTGGTTTATGTTCCCCAAAATCTGGGTGAGGGAGCAAAAGAGTGGTTGCTTTGGTTTTGGCCAGCCAGGGTTAGATGCTGTCACGTAGTGGAGCTGTGCCTTAGAAGCAGCCGGGGAACTAACGTGGTTCATTGACCTTGGTCTTTGAAAAACAAACACTGGAAAGGCAATGTCTTAAGCGTTAAAAAAATAAAAATCAACTCACCTTATCCTCTTTATCATGAAAAAAATGGATTAGTATCTTCTGATCTAACAGTACATTATAGGTTTGTTTTGCTCTGTGGCTGATCAAGCCTTCAGGCTGCACACGAGCCACAATGTGAAGTTGGTCCTTGCAAGCACAGACCAGAGACACGCACTGTGGTTCAGCTGCGTGTCCTCACTGGGCCCTTGAGAATAACCGCAAGCAGCACAAAACTCTCAATCTTGTACATACTAATGCTGTAAAAGGAGATGAGCGGAGCATGGTGCTAACCTTCCTCCTCCTGCCCCTCTGGGAAGTGCTGGGTACGTATTAACTTCATGAGATGTCAGATGTCCAGATCCTCTGTGGCTGAGGTCCAGGGCTTTAAAATGTTAACTGTAAAATGCTTCAACCGCCGTGGATTTGAGGAAAAAATGTTAAGCCTATTTTGTTAGCCCTCTATGTTAATGTTAGCAGTGAAGGCCCTCAGAATGGTTTCAATCCTGAACATTTTTGTGTTGCCTTCTCAGTGAGGTATTTGAAGTCCTGACAGAAGCGTCTCAGAATACAGTACGCTTGCAAGGCTTCTGTCTCCATTTTCAGCATTATGTTGTATGTTTACATCAGAGATATTTTTTTGAGCGAAGTAGGGGAGGACTGCATTACTGCGGAATTTCTTTGGCTATGAAACACAATAAATGCTAAGCTATGTCCCAAGAAAACGAATACCAGCTCTCCTGAGTGAAACACATCTGGTGTAATCTCAGCAGCTTCTAGTTACATATATGGGTTATTACAGGAGAAAGGCTTTGCATCTGTTGAGTGTCTTGGCCTTTTGATGAATTAGGATGATGGAGGTGACTTTCCAGCAGAAAGATTAGGGAGTGGCAGTTATGATTTGTCGAATGCTTTTTTCCAGATCTGCTGCCTGGCCCAGGTGAGAAATCACTGATTACGGGGCCAGGCTGCTGTTGTAGGGCGCTCGTCGGCTGTGGCGCATGACGCAGCGAGCAGGCTGG
Organism: Ibidorhyncha struthersii; assembly: GCA_013398815.1. Taxonomy (NCBI): domain Eukaryota; kingdom Metazoa; phylum Chordata; class Aves; order Charadriiformes; family Charadriidae; genus Ibidorhyncha; species Ibidorhyncha struthersii. Next base: position 428,066 of record VZSZ01008856.1, read on the forward strand.
TGGGGCACCTGGTAGGATTTGGATTTCAACCTCCTTGGGGCGGTCTGGAGCATGGAGAGCTGCACTGCGCAGGGAGGAGAAGCCAAGTGTGTTTGTGTTCCCTTGGGTCCGTGGTGTGGCCGGACATTGGCAGTCCATTCAGAGCAAGGACGTTACCAGGCCTTTATCAGACTGGTGGGGCTCTGGTTTAAAGGGAAGTGGTTATCAGCTTGTGGTGACCACAGGCACATCCTCCTGCAAGGGTGTGTGGTATGACAAGCTGTGATTTGCTCCTTCCCCTCTGAAGAACTGGTTAATTGCAAGGAAATAATCCCCTGCCTTCACCTGCTGCCACGTTGTCCTATGGTTGGCAACTGCATTGCTTCTGGGCTGAACCTGGAGGTGGGCAACGGTCAGAATTTACAGTTCTACTGATATGTGCTGAGTTGAACCTCTTAACCTCCTGGTGATGCTGCGTGTAAGGGATGCTGCTGGTGCCTGCGAGGGGTGTGAGCACACAGCACTTGCACAGTAGCGTGAGGCTGCTCACAAAGGTCAGTTGTTGGGGGTAGGAGTCCAAGTCATTAAACAAGGCTTATTGTGGATCACAGCAGTATCCCTTTTTACTCCACAGTCTGTAAAGTAAAAGGCCACCCAAGCTTGTTCCCTTTAAACCTTCTCTCTAAGCGTGAAGCATAGACTTTAAGCTGTAGACTAGCAAGATGTCTCTGTTTCCCTGCTTTCCCCATCCTGATATAACAGGACCACTGCCTCATGCCGGCCCTGATGCGATACCACGCCAGAACTCTGATCTTTGCAAGGCAAAGGGCACAAAGGGGCAAGGGAAGACTTGCTTGAGACCTCCTCCTGGCAGTCGCTTTTAATTGCAAATGGTGTGATTAAAAAAAAAAGGGGGNAGCAAGAGATTGAAAGCTTGCTGCTGTGGTCATCGGAGGTGCAGAATAAGTCATAAATGATCCAAGGGCAAAGGCCAAATATAGACTGATAGCTGCATTGTTCCCTGCAGCCTTGGGAAGGACCTTGGTGCTGCACTGTGCCTGAGGCGCCCGTGGGCTTAACCCTTCCCTGCTCAGTGCTGCTGACAGCCAGAGGATTCCAGCAGTGGACGCCCTGCGGTGTTTGTCCGGGTGTCGATGTCCAGCCAGGCTGTTGGGTGGTGGATCTCTTGCAGAAGACCAAAGACTGCTGAGAATTTCTATAGGGACGGCAAGGAAAATAGAAAGCTCTGTCCTATCTCTTAAGCAAATACATGGGGTTGTGGTTTGGAAACTCTCCTGTGAATATTTTCTCCAAGATGTCCTGTGGTGAATATATTTTTCTGTTCTTTCCCAAAGCAAGTTAATGTGCCTCGGTTTATCCTCTTAGAATGAGCACCATAAAGTTGGGAGCAAACCACCTGGTATATTGTTCAGAAGCTCAAATTCCTGTGTTAAAGGCTTTGCTTTTGACAAGTCTAAGCGTTGGGTCTAAGTGCAGGTCCCCAGTGAGACACTGTCTTGCCAAAGTGAGTTTCCAGGGCACGGTCAGGATTTCCCTGTAAACGGATGGGTGATGATACCCATCTGCTCACTTGGGGCCAGAGGTGTTAGGCACTGCGTAGCTTCTCTTCTTCCCTCTTACCTCTATTTGTTAGCCTCTCCTTACACCAGTGTACAGCATAGATATTCTCTTACAGTTTCAAAGTCTTATAATACAACCTGTGATAAGCCCAAGCTGCTTGAGTTGTCCTAAGAGACAGCCGGTGAGGTGTGAAAGCCAGGCAGGGCTGTTAAACCAGCTCATCTCCTTCCAGGGGATCAAGTGCTGACCTGGACCCAGTGGTCCATTCCCCCATTCCTGCCTTCCTCCTCCAAGCATCAAGCCGGGGCTGAGGAACTGTCCCCAAGACGCACTGGCACGGAGAACAGGCTCACCCCAGTCAGGCTGATTGCCTCCCAAATCCTGACTCTGTTCCTCCAAGGGAAGCGCTTGTGCTGAGCACAGAGACCATCTCCCGCCCTCCTGGATGGGTTTCTGCAGCTGGCACCGAAGGCATCCATCAGTCACTGTCCCTGGTTAATGCTCAAGCCGGCTGTGGCAGGCGGCCAGCAGCCCTGATACAATCTTCGTGGAGCAGAGAGAAGCTTGTTGGCTTTGTAACTCCACTTGCCACTCCTCCCCCTTCCCGCTCTAAATGAAATGTCTTTCATCTTTAAAAGAAGTGTAAAAGAAGCAATTCCTTTTAAAATATCCGAGCTGGCACAAATGGTACTGCGGGCAGGCTGCACAAGTTGGCTGATCTTAAAAGCGCAAGACCTTGCAATGGGATGGGGTCCTCCGGTGGAGGTTTTCCTGCCGAAGCACCCTCCTGACCCTTCTCTCCGGGACACTGTGCAGTCCCACAGGCTGGGACACTGTTGTGTGCGGCTGTTGGCTTAGTATCACCCGAGCCATGGGTCTAAAGTCCCCTATGCCTCAGTTTGTCCTCTCCCTCCCTTTTACAGATGGTAGGTGGTCTTCAGCACCTGGATTTGTGCATTGTGAGGGTGGAACAGGTTGCCCCGAGAAGCTGTGGCTGCCCCATCCCTGGAGGTGTTCAAGGCCAGGTTGGACGGGGCTGGGAGCAACCTGGGCTGGGGGGAGGTGTCCCTGCCCAGGGCAGGGGGGTTGGAACTTGGTGGTCTTCCAGGTCCCTTCCAACCTAAACCATTCTAAGATTCTGTGATTACCAGAGTGGATGTGTATGGGGCTGGGGAAGAGCAAATCTTACAGCCTGAGAATGAAAGGGAGCTGAGATCCAATACCATTCACGTGCTATAATTCATTTTACTGTACCTGTGAGTGAGGTGTCACTCTGCTGGAAATTAAGTTAATTCTTACCTGCGTGGGGGTTTTTGCTGTGGCAATTCCATTGTGTTTTTTTTCTTACAAATTTGCACCCACTGATTTTTATGGACCAAAATTATCTCAGCATCAGCTTCACCAAAGTTTAATGGAGCTGCACTAGGGAACGGGAATGTTTTAGCCTATTATCTTCCAGGAGCAGCAGTGGCAGGATTTTCTCTGTTCATTTCCAGGCAGAGGAGAGGCTGGATTCTTGTATGGGTTTTTTTTGTGCGTGTTTTTTTTTTTTTTTTTTTTTTTTTTTTTTTTTTTTTTTATTTAAAAAAAATGATTCTTTGAACTCTCCAGAAGTNTCCAGCAGTGTGAGTGCACATTTCTTTCCCTTCCACGCCTCGTGCTGATGGGATACTTGGGGAGCAAGAAAGCTCTGTAGGGAAAAACAAACGCACGCCCCAGCCTGTTGCCGAGTCCCGCCATTGCTGCGGCGGTCCTGTGCCCTGCATGCATTATTCCTCAAATCAAAGGAGGATATCAGCAAGAAGAATGTTTAACTGGAGCCTGTGATCCTCAGGTGTGACACTGGGGGCCCCACCACAATGAGATGCACAGTCATGCTCTCTCCGAGACGCAGGGTTAAAGATTTGCTTGGGGCCAGTCAATAGCACGCACTGAGTATCTTCCTCAAGAATGTGTCTGCTCTTTTCCTGCCTCCAAGTAGCAGCACTTGAGTCTCAGTCCCCTACTTGAATCACTGCACTATCTCCACTTCATCAGAAACCAGAGAGTTGAGTCTTTGATGATTGTTGTGACTCACGGTGTCACAGAACTACTTACCCTGTGATTTCAACTTTAATCACTGATCCACTATCTATAGAGCTGCCTGTGGAACAGTTCAAATTGTAATTATAGGAAGCTCATCTGCTGCAAGCCACAAAGCAGGCTTTACCATATGCCTTTAAAGGTGAACTAATGTCATGATGAAATAACTGTGTTTTGCCGCAGATTGATACCACTGGCTGGGAAGTTAACATACAGGATGAAAGCTCTGACATTTTGCAAGCTACACTATCGCTGTCTAAGTCATGTTCACCTAACATTCCCTGTTGTTTTACAAGGGATCTGCGGGTAACTGGGAAGCATCCTCAGATGCCGGGGATGGGGAGGGTGGGTGGTACAGGGGGATGTGCTGAGGTACGTTACAAAGCTGTGCAGTGGTACCTGTGTAATACAGGCTTGAGAATGAGGAAATATTTTTCCTCCCATGCCCCTCACCTGACCTTGACACTTATTTTGGTCTGTCTTTTTTTTTTCCCCCTGTTTTTGAAGGGTATTTGCTAATTTGCTTTTTTTAGGTTACTACTGTCTGCTGCTCTCTCTCCATCCCTGTGCTCTCAGAATCCTTTTCGAGGGGCTGTTTTGTGTCTCCCCTTGCCCAAGCGCTAAAAGCTCTGGCAAAGCTCTGCCCCATGCTGGGTGTTTCCCACGCTGCTAATGGGAGAGCATTCATACTCCTGAGAGCTCAGTGGTTGAACAGGGGAGAGATACAAGGCGGGACGCAGGTGCAGGGAAGTGACCTGCCCAAAATCTTAGTCAAAGTCCCTGCAGGGGGTTTCTGCAGCTGTTCACCCATGTTGCGTGGGTGTCTGCAGCACCTTGCTTCTCTAAAACCCAGAAGAGTATGTTGGAAGCACTGGCAAAATTAACTTGCTCCTAACACGTGCTGTAAGGAAGCATTATTTGCCTTCCCAACAGTAAAATGGGAGCCGCAAGGCACACAGCAGTTGAGAGACCTCTTTTCCAGGGCTCTGTGGTGGAACTGGGAATGGTCTCCCAGTCTTTTTCCAGCTGGGTGAAGTACAGTGTTCAGGCTGGGTTTCCAGGTAAAGACCTCTCCCGTTCTTCATCTCTGCAGTCCCCAGTTGGAAGAGGAGAAAAGTGGAGATGGTAAAGCGAGTTTGCTGTGAACGGTCTTTCAAGAAACCTTCAAGAGGAGTCAGCGGTAATGCTGTCAGATGTGGTAGAGGTGGTCATGCCCCTAATTCTTTGCTGACCTCCTCCTTCTCCCCAGATACAGATGCATTTCAGTAGTGACAGCTCCACATTAGAAGAGATGTTTGGGAGCTGGAAGGATCTGTGTATGTCCAACCCAACCTCCTCTCAGTAGATATTCTTTCTACTGCTCTTCTCTTAATTAAGCTTTTGCCGTGAAGCAGGGAAATGATGAGATCTGCAAGTCCAAAGTTGGCAACCCCTCATGACTCCTGGGCCTCCAACTCTTCCTGTGCTAAACCGCTTCTCTTTCCTCCTGCAACTGGCCACATAAAGATAAGTAACGAAGATGGTTTTATTGCAAGCAGCTGGGGAAAATCACGTTGCTTCAGTTTCCATAAAATAGCCGAGCCTCAGCTTTTTTATCCTGCCCATTCGCACATCCACTATAAAAGGGACATCAGTTATAAACATTTCCTGTTTGTGCATACAGTCTTCCAGTGCTTATGATGTATAGACTGACAAAAGGCTTAATGCTTTGAATATATAAAACACAAGGCCTGTGCAATGGAGGGTGACAGTTGCCCTTTAATGTTCTGCTTTTTAAAGATCAGGGTAGAGTTCAGAAAGCATAGTCATGAGGTTTAATGATTTAATGGGGACGACTGGGGAGCAAAAATAGTTACTACACCCTGGGGAAAAGTGGTTCCTCATACATATTACTTTAGCCTAATGGCCTATGAATGCTTCCTCTGTGGCATAGGAGGGTGTCACGGTACATAGACTCTATAATACTGAATGGGTTGATTAAATGCATATTAAACAATACTAAATTGGAAAAAAAAAGGCGCCACCAACTGTATTTATTCTGTTCTTAGAAAATGTTGTTACTCATTCAATTTCATTTGTGATATTATTATAATTTTCCCCCCATTTCGTGCTCGTCGCAGAGCGAGGGAGCCAAGTGTAAACACTGTTGATGGATCGGAGGTGGCAGAGTTCTTGTCTAGCGGTGGATAGGGAGGTGGGGACGAGGGGCCTGGTGCTGCGGGCTGAGGAGGACGTGGCTGAGGGGCTGGTGGAGATGGGCTGAGCAGTTTCTGTGCGTTGGAGATGGCTGCAGGTGGGATCTTCTGAACCTGGCAAAGTGTTGGTCTAGAAAATGGCTTTTTTCTTCTCTACTTCCACGCTAGTTCAGGTCCTTCTCCTGTGCTTGGCATATTCCCCTTGCTGTCCGCCCTTCACGGTGGACTTGGACTGAGGGCTTTGTGTTTATTCCTTGGTGACTCCACTGTATAACTCAGCAGTGCCACCTCCTTGGCACCCAGTAAATGCTATTTCATGTTGCCAAATGGAAGTCGCCGTTGACTTGGGGAGTCAAATAGTTCATCCTTCCTGCGAGTCCAGCACAGATGGCGGAGAGGGCAGCCCCCGTGGGTTCAGCTGTGCTGTCGGCTGCAGGGCTTTGTTTCCACTGCCTGACCTTAACTCCACTCGTGATGTCCCGGTGTCTCCTGTTAATGATTGCGCAGGGCCTGCGCTGCCTTGCTTGCCGGGAGTCAGCCCAGGACAGCGGGTGCAAGGGCAGCCAGGCTGTTTGTAGGCAGTTTTCAAGTACATCTAAATACACCAGCACTTTCAAATGTGTTTTTTAGGACCAAAAAAAAAAGTAAAGGACATAAGTATATGCTATTGCTAATATCTCCCAGTTCTGAGTATCTGTGCAAATTTACAATTTTCTAGACAGACTGTTTTTCTAGTCATGACCTGTTAATATTATGTGAATTATTAGAGATTATAAGAAGTCTGATTAAGTCTGATCTTTTTGGAAATCACCTGACAGTTCTGCCTGGGTATTTTTATGCCACAGTATTGTCTTGTGTGGGATATGTGTTAATTATCTCCTGTATTTCATTCTGACGTGTATATTCCCTCCCAAATCTTGTTACCTTGATGAATGAAGTAGCTCTTTCCTATGGGCCTTCCACCAACATGGACCTGGTGTTTTCTTTTCTTTTTACTGCTTCAATCAGCTGCTTTATTCCACACCTCGTAGTTTCAAACACAATTTACAGTTTGCCGTAGTGCAGAAGTAGCTGGAGCACTGAACACTGCAGAGCAACCCCAAATTAAAGGGAGAGAAGAAATTGCCTTTGTAATAAGAACTGCAGTAGGTTTGCAACCAACAGAAATAATAATTTGTCTGGAGGAAAAACAGCAGTCAGGAGGCACGAGCGGAGGGTTGCATGTGTGTCATTTGGGACTATAGGTTTTGTTGGGACTCGGAGGCATCTTCTCTTTCTTCATCTTTGAAGTCCTGGTGGCTTGACAAGAACAGCGTTCAAATATTTGCTCACGTTAGCTATGTGAACTGTTTGATGTTTCCTGGGAGTCCATGAATATGAAAGGAAGAGTCTTTAAGGGTGGTCTAATGGCTTTGAAATGAGAATGTCATAGGTTGTGGCTCCAACAGCTCCTCAGATGTCCACACCCGTTTCAGGCCTAGTCCTAAAATCTTGCTTCGTATCTCTATATTTTGAGGTGGCTTTAAGCTTTTGCCTTTGTCACTGAGCATGGCTGAAGCTTGTATTCTCTAGACTTCTGAGGTCTATCTCGGACACTCCTATGGCTTCATGGATGCTGAGGGAGGATCTCATACCCCATGCGATGAGCTGCAGGAAGAGACTCCTTTAGTGCCAATGAAATTCCCTCAAACATATAAACAGTCATCCTGGCAGCCAAGGAATGGACCTGCTCTCCCCCCTCCCAACAGCTTATTATTGATAGAAACATTTTATAAATAAACATCTCTAGGTAACATATTCCATAAAATATCTAATTATAGATTATTGGATTGAGCATTTCTTTCTTCAATTAAGTGATATTTTTTTCCCCTCAGGAAGCCAGCTCAATGCTCTTTCTGGGGAAATTATGAGTATTTATTCTATGTTCTATAGGTGATGTCTTTTTATGTTGTTAATAAATAAACTACAGTGCAGTGCTTTACCCTAAATAAAACTAATGGAGGTCAGGCTTTGCATTTATTTTTGTTTTCCTGATCAGATCTCTCCTGTCTGGTGGTCTACAGCTTTAGTACAGTGATCTTTGTAAAGAAGGAAATAAAAGAAAAAGGGAATGAAGACAAATGCATAATCACTTGGAGATCTACATTCTTGTACCTGCCTCAGACCAGATGCATTTAGATATTAAAAAAAAAAAAAGACAAAGCACAGAATTCAGCACTGGTGACTGGTGTTGAAGTTCAGTCCCACTCATCCTTTGGGCAGTCTTTAGATCTGAGAGTCTGATCTGAACTACTGGAAAGTTGCCGACACTGTCTCACAAAATTTGTCTTTAGGTCTAGGTTTGAACTCCCCAAAAGTGTCTGTGTGTTGCTTGATTTAAATCAAGGGCTCAGTCTTTGGCCTATCTATTCTAGGTCTAGAAAGATACTGCAGCTGGGAGCTGGCCTTGTCTGTCATGAAAGGTGGTGGTGGCAGCTTTGAGATGGGAGAAACCCAGTTGAGCTGGGATGTGTGGCTTTGTGTCCTGAAAGAGACGCTGTAGATCACAGACACAGCAGTTCTGAGCAGCTCTCTGGTAGAGCGTGGTCAGACCAGCTGCTGCCCTTGTGGATTTGGTACCCACAAGCTACTCACTCTGTCCTCCTGCTGTGACCTGGATTTTCATCGAGCCTTTCAGATGGACCTGCCTGTAATTTTCCCTTTGGCTGCCTTCAGCCAGCGAGCGCGGTGGAGCTGGCAGGACAGTTTGCAGTGGCAGGAAGGTGTGAGTATGCTCTGAGGTCTTGGAGGGGAGCACAGCTCTGAGCTCTTCTATGTCCTCGTCCTCAGCGGAAGGGGAGAAAGTCCTAATCGGGGAGCTGCAGCCTTTCTCTCGCTCCCTTACCTGCCATTTTAAACAAATGCAAATTAAAACCCTCCATCGGGTTGGTTCATTCCCTTCCTTCATGTAACTGATGTTATTGGATTTTTATGCAGCACATTACACCCTGAGCCATGTCTTCTACTATTTTGCTTTCAAATTGTATCTCCTGCCATTTGTGTCACATTTAAAATGCTAACAGTATAGAATGTCATTTACAGAATCGGGGCGTTTGCTGCGGAAAATTAATTTGACTTATTCCTTCTGCCTGTTCCTATCTCCAGGCCAATATTATGCTACTCATTCTACAAGAGTAATACTTAATGAATAGGACTATTAATAATGTCAAGGTCCATGGGGGTCTTATGGGTAACGGATAGGCGTAGACTGTAAGGGGGCAGTCACCTGACTTCGGTTAATGTTCCATGAAAATATCAGGCAGTGCAATGTAATTATGGAGCAGAGGATAGTAAAAAAGGCAGAGAACTTGGAGTTTCTTAAATATTTTTTCGAATTAGTTGGTGCTTTTTCGGTAATTTACCTGAACCTTCGTCAGACCAGGTGTGAAAACTGTTTAAAATTCAAAAGCGAAAACCAACAAGTAGGTACCTGACTCATAAAAAGGGTATACGGTGTCAGATGAGTTTGCAGTGCTTGGCAGGAATTGTGTGCGTGTGTGTGTGTGTGGCATTACATGAAAGGATGCGGGATGTACGTGTGTGTCATTCCTATTTTCAGGGAGTAGGAATGTGAGGAAAGGGGGTTTGGTGTTTTTTTTGTTGGTGTTTTGTTTGTGGGGTTTTTTTCAGCTTGTACATGTCTCCAGCAGTTAAAACGATGAAAAACTACTGGGGAAAACACAAAATTAACATTTAAAATGGGAACAAATTCTAAACAGAAGAAACAAAACCTCCTTGCTGCTATTTATTGTCCTACTTGCTGTGAAAATAGGTGCCACAATGACATGGCTTGAGGCACAAACCTGCCATGGGCCGGGGGCATGGCAGGGCAGCGTGCTTTCCCTTTCGTTCCCCCGCCCCAACAAGCTGCCAGCAATGCTAATGCAAGGGTTGCAAGCATGTTGAGGGGGAAGGAAGAAGCTGCTTTTAGGGCCTAATCCTGCACTTGCTAGAACCGTGGTTTTTTTTTTCTAAAGTGGTTTTAACAGGGGTATTGTTTGATCATCTGATTTTTTTGAAGATCTTTGTTTCTAATCCTTATGCCTTCAGTTATGTCCAGGATTAATGGGTAAGTGTACAGGAGGAAAGGGATAAGGAAATTGGCTCCTGAGATGCTGCTTCTCAGAACAGATTTTCATCTTTTGCCATCATTTTTGGTAGTTATGTGAGAAAATGTGATATGGCAGTTAAATCTGAAAAGGGACCTTTGGAGACCTATTTGGGTGTATGTGCTTTTGGTTCCTATTCTCTGCATGAAAACTGGATGCTACCTCGCTCTCTGTGTTGCATCTTTCTTCATTTGTCTTTGTCTTGCTCTTGGGACCATTGAGACTGTGGGAGCAGGTTGTAAAATTAGGCCCCTGATTTCCAAAGAGCAGGTGAGACAGGCTGTGAAAAGAGTTGATGTTATGAAGCAAAGTAACTTTGCATGTACTGTCTTCCTGAGGAGTTAACTGTCTCCAGATGCAGACTGCATGCTGAAATTGTGTTATTAAAAACAGAGGTTATGAGCCAGGCTGGCTCCTGTTGTAGTGAAGGCACCGGGAGATGACATTGGCCAAGACTTGGGGTTCTGCCTCCCCATGCCTGGTGCCCCAGGAGCTGCTGGTTGCTTGGGCACGGCCCAAGAAACCTCTCCCACCTCTCTCTAGAAGTCACGCTTGGGAGCTGCTGTGACAGTTGCCTGGCTGTGGCACCTAGAGGACATCAGACCTCATGAGATGCAGAGGCTGTCTCAAGTGTCCTACCACGCCAGCAGCTGAGAGCAGAGGCTGTTAGCACAGAGCTGGGCTGCAACTAATTGCTCCATCTTGCTTGGCTAGAGGTTGAGTGTCTGCCCAAAGAGGATCGCCAAAGAGGATGGTGATACTGAAAGCTCTGGCACAGGAAGGTCTTTCTCCGTTTCTGACCATGCAAGTTCTCGGGGGTTATTTGAAAGCAAAACATTTCTCTCCTCCATTTGTGGTTGACGGGGTCTGCACATGTGGGACTGAGGTCAGCACCCACGTGGAAGGGAGGACGCCTTTTCAATAACTGAGCGTTGGCCAAGCTTCGCATGGCATATTGGGCTCCTCCTTGATTCCTCCTACCCCTCTTCATCCTCTTATTATTGTTATTTTTTCCCCTCGAAGAAGCTTTATTCATTTCTGAAGCGTGCATTAATATTGGCAGCATTAGGCAGCCCCAGTATGTCTCGTTGCTGTGTGGCTCACTAATTCTCACTATTAGGCCACCTGCTGACAACTCCCGAATGGAGCCATATCCCTCTGTCAGAGTTCGCCATGAATAAACATGAAAGAGACAAATGAGGCAGCGCTGGCGGTTGCTTTGCAGCCAGCCGTGCGTTATTCCTCGCCCGGCGCCTGCATGCAGATGGCTGGGCTTTGGTCAGTAGGTGCACACGTACCTCCTGGTGGGGCGGCTTCTCCTCAGTAGTGGTTTGGGGGGGGTTTGTTCTGATGCAGAGACTGGACTCCTCTTCCCAGCAATTGGGACCCCAAACTGCAAACAATGTGGCATAGCCACACTTGGATTAGCAAGCCAAGCATGTTTCCTGCAGCTTTTTGGAAGTCCTGTGAGCCCATGTGCCACTAGATTTCTTGGATTCAACTTCTGTGAACTTTTGTAGAATCATAGAATGGTTTGGGTTGGAAGGGACCTTAAAGTTCATCTCTTTCCACCCCCCTGCCCTGGGCAGGGACACCTCCCCCCAGCCCACGTTGCTCCAAGCCCCGTCCAACCTGGCCTTGAACACCTCCAGGGATGGAGCAAACTTTAAGCAGTTTCAGCAAATTTAGTGAAGGTACCCTGCATTCCAGCTGACTTCAGTTCCCAAGCATGAGAGGTGGGTTCACTGACAAATGTAGACTTGTGAGGAAGGTGGCTATCATCAGCAAGCAGTAATGGTCAGGAGTTAGATGTGCCCCACAGGCCCTCCAGCTGCCTCTTGGAAGATGCTTTCATGGTTGAGGCAGGAAAACATCTCCTTAGATTTTGAGATAGTGAAAGAAGCAACAGGTCATTTTGCAGAGACCTGCAGAAGCAGTGCTGTTGGTGCCCCTGTTGACTCTGCGGCATGAGCCTCCCGGCAGGTATGGAAGGCAGGTGCTTCTCTGGGCTGCTGGTCCCTCATTTGGGTCTGTAACCAGAAGGACTTGGCTTTCCTGGCTTCCATTTGTGGTCAACATTTAGGCCATGGGGGACAACCTCAGCTGAAGGAAGGATCTGGAGGGGGACTGGGGTGAAAAATAGGGACTAGTTTTTCCTATTCATTTTCTTTTGGTTCTCTTAAATTTCCTTTCATCAGAAAACTTAGTGTGGGACCAAATATTGAAGGTTTTTTAGATGATTCTTTGTAGGAAATTAGTTTTTTCTGGTCTTGATTTAAAAAACAAACACACACACACACACCCCAAAACAAAACCCCCAAACTCAAAACCAAACAAAACCACAAAATATTGACCTCATGCTGAAAACTGAAATGAACTTTTCATTGAAATTTTCCTGTGGTTGAAAGCATCCTTTTTGAGATACAGCTCTGGGGCCACGTCACTGGAGGAGGAAACAGCTACCTCTGACTAGCTCTGAGTGAAGAATGGGTATCCAGGGCTTTCTCTTAAACTTACCTGTTCTGCTTTAATAGACATAACAGCTGATTTCTGTGATGTTTTCTCTCTTGACTCTGGGCTGTTGGATCGGCAACAAGGGCTGGCTTATGAATTTTAAGGGACATCCCTACTGCTGTACCTATCACACTTAAAAATACACACGCACGTGTATAATAAAGTCCCGGTTTGAACTCCTGGAAGTGGCCGGGAGTGTCAGCAGTGTGGCGTGCTCAGAGCTGTGTGGAGGCAGCCAGCCCAGCCAAGTGCGATGTGTAGGTGAACGCTCTAAATCCCTGGATCGCAAAAGCTCAGGGGCCATATCCACAAACCAACACAGCTTCTTTCCCTTCGACCCCCATCTTCTCCTGCCACTCTCTGATTTCTCCTCTTGCCTCAGATTTACAGCTACCTTGTCCAAATATATTACAGGAAATAAAGGATAAAATGCTTTAAAAACCTACCTTCCGAAGCAGGAGAACGGGCTTTGGTGAAAATAAACGAGCTAGTTTGTTATATTGCTCAGCCTCTGTCACGTGAAGGTGAGGCCTTCTTTTTTATTATTATTATTTTTTATTGCTACCCATTTGCCTTCATTATAATTTATTTGTTAATCCATGCTCCAGCTCATGAATTTGGCATTTGGGGAGGTGGAGAGAAAGGGGAGGGGGGATTCAAAGCACCCAAAAAGATGCTGGCCCGCTTAAAGGTGAAGGGCACAGTTGGAGGGCAATGCTGCCNAGAGAGGATGAATTCAAACCCCCTTCTCCTGAGCTCTTGTCCTCAGGTGAGCTGATGGCTTCTGTGCTGTGCTTCCATGTCCCCCATGCCAACTTTCCTTCCTTCCTTCCTTTTCTCCCTCTTTTTTTTTTTTTTTTTTTTT
>VZSZ01008856.1:441443-452761 GCA_013398815.1 Ibidorhyncha struthersii
GAGTGTAAAAAATATGGCCTGCCTTTATGGTGCTCCAGCACGAATGAAGCTATAAAATTATGAACAGTTTTTATGATGGCTATTCAGGGGATGCTTTTATATTGATGGTGCGCATGCTGTATCTATCTTTTTTCCCCTTTCTTTTTTGCATCCCTTCTTTCCCTGAAAAAGATGGCAGTATGCTTGTATGTGTGGGAAGGATCTGGCGGGGGGGGCCCTGTGTAACTATTTTTCATGCATTTAATATATTAATTATCCGGTAAATGCTCCCTAGGCTGTACTTGGGATGCCGAAGAATGACAGCTTTTCAACGAAGCTCCAAAGGCAGCCCATCAGCCCACAGTGTATTATGTCGGAGAGGTCAGGGTGGGGTTAATGTAACTTTTTATTTGCTGATTTTTCATAGACGGGAGCAAAGCTGGTAAGGGGAAAAAGAGAGAGAGGCTGAAAAGAAGGTGCAAAAAGAGCAGAGATAATGGCAAGTCTGTTACATCCCCCTCCTGCCTCCCAGCTCGCTCCGTGGCAGATAGGTTGATTATGCAAAGGAGAGAGATGCTTGCAGCCTTCTCGGGATGCTCCTTCTCCAGGGGCATCTCTGCAGAAAAGGGGACAAAAGTCTGCAAGGGGAAAGTCTGCTGAAGAGACAGCAGCAACGAGAAATCCCACGTGCAATAACTAAACTCAAAATAGATCATCTGGCCTCACTGGAAATAGATATAGTTAGGCAAAAAAAGAGTCAGAGGAAAGCTTGGCTGCTCCGGGGGTTGTAAAGCAAAAGGCACCGGTGAAATCTGAGCTGGATGAGCAGGAGTGAACTGACGGTCCTGGGATCCTGCTCCTGCGTCGCTTGTTTTTTTGCCCCTGTCAGGAGGGTGGTCTCGGGCTCCAGCAGTAGGACTGTTCCTACGAGGACCTGAAGCACTATGAGGACAACTGCTTCCTCCTGCCCCCCTCTCTCTTTCCCTCCCCTCCTTTTATGAAGGGTCTGGGCAGCCCCGCTCTAATGGCTGGCTGTAGCAAGTATTGATCTGAGAGGTAATAGGGGTTTAATTTTCCTTTAAAAGGCCTGTAAATGATCTTAGGAAAGCTATTTAAAAAATAAAATTAAAAAAAATCCTATCTAAATCAAGGTGAAAAAGCTAAAGAAATTTGAAAGAATTTAAATCTTGTAGTTAAAAATTCTACAGCAAAGTCTGTGTTAGGAGGGTTTGTAGCTTTAGCATCTACCCTGTCAAGTGGAGGTAGTGGCATACCTCTAATTTCTCTAATTCCAGCTAATAAAAATAATCCTAGTGTTGCATATATTTGGTTTAAAAGTATCTTTTGGCATGCAATACATATTTGAATAAGAACCTGTAGAGGAAGGGAGTGTTCATGTGTGTGCATTTACCCAGTGGTTCAGTGATGCTCTGATTTCACTTGAATTGAGTAAAATACGTCCCTCTGAGCACAATCACTACAGCTTTTGTTTTGTTTTCCTTATTTTAATGCTCCAAACAATCCTAAATGAGTAGGACTCGGTTGTGCTGTATTCTTTGAGAAAACCAAGCTTGTCCTGCATCACCCTTCACCTCTCGCAGCGCTGGGTGCGGGAGATACTCGGCACACCCCGGGCTGGGGCTGTAGGAACGTAGGGTGCCTGGCCGCCACATGGCATCTGGGGCCAGTGCACCCCCGGGGAGGAAGCCAGCTCTTGGGAGGCCACTTCGCTGGTTACACTGACATGAAGGTGACGACAGCAGCCAGAAAAGTCACTCCTGCCGCTTTTTAGTACCGCTCAGCACAGCTGCAATTCAGGAAACAGCTCTACCGTGAGCTCAGCTTCAGCTGCTTGACTGGCCGTAAGAGGACTCCCCAAATGCTTCAAGTTCAGCCTGATTTTGTTGGACAGGAACATGAAGGATTAGCGTGTGCTTTTGATTTTGGTGGTTTTTGGTGTGTTTTGTTGTTTGATTTGTTTGTTTGTTTGTTTGTTTTTTAAAGAGGGCATCTGGTTCTCAGGAGGTGGAAGCAGAAAAAAATGCAAACTGCTAGATTTTACGAAGGTCGTGGGTCAAGGTGACTGAAGTGATGGAGTCCAGTTTAGATCCCAAAGGCACATTAATTATTTTTCTGGACATCACCCCACAAGATATTTGCCCTCTTCCTATGGGAGATTGTGCATTTCTTACTCTTCTTGTGGTTTTCTCTTTCCCAGTATAGAAACAGAAAAATATTTTCCATCAAATTAGTAACAGAAGTGTGTTTTAGTTTGGTTGGGGGTTTTTTGTTGGTTTGGGTTTTTTTGGTTGTTTTTGTTTGTTTGTTTGTTGTTTTTTGTTTTTGTTTATTTGTTTTGGCTTTTTTTTTTTAAGAGCTTGGTGTGGTATTTGTCATCCAGGATGAAAGTCAGCTTGTTCTCTGCTCTGAGAGCAATCTGGCAAACAAGGGGGACACCTTCCCCTGCCTTGGCCTGGTGAGGGAAACCCCCAGATGCCATGGGGAGAAACACATCTATGGCTTGGGGGGAGAACAGGGATGGGGACACCCAGACCACCCTCTGCATCTGGCAAATAAAAAAAGGTCTCTGGGAAGTCAGGGCAGCATACTGCAAGTCATAGCAACTGAGATGCGTGGAGGTGCTGCAGGTTTTCCTGCCTTGATGGGGAAGAAGCGCTGTATGAGAGATGGATTTACAGTAACAGCTTGGTCTGAATGCAAGGAAGCTGCTGCCACCTGCAAGCCAGAATTTGGCCTTAGGTGCATGTCCAAGGGTGGAGAACATGGGGAGTGGACATGAGACTTCAGTCTGGGAGTTTGTTCCTGCTCGTTTTGAAGCGTGTGGCCGGTCCCCTTGCTGTGCAGGCCGTTTAAAGCAAAAGGCTTTGAGTGTTTCTTCATTTCAAATGAACTCTTTGCTTCCATAAATCATATCTGAGTTTCCTCTTCCCAGAGCTACAAAGAGTATCTCCAGCAGATGCCCTTTGCCGCTCAGCGGCGACTGCGATTGGCACAGGATAATCACTCCATCTGAAGAAGGGTCACTTGGAGCTTGCAGTTACACTGGCACGAAGCCAAGCAGAAGTGCAGGGGTTAGAATGAAACCCTGCAAACCTCTTCCATGGGCTGCATTGAGGATTAAGGCCCATTTCGTGTCCCAGGAAAAAGGCAAAATGGTTAATATTTAACAGCTGGGTACCGGGTTCATTGCATCTCTTTTCCCCAATACATACGTTCACGTTAACATTGTGTAGGTTCCACATAGCTTACAACTGCAGCCTGGTGTCATACCTTAATAATAAATGCTTGCTTGGTCATTGAGTTATTAGAGCTCAGACTGCAGGGCCAAATTCTAGCAGGTGTAAAAAGTCATTTCAGTAGAGACCCAGTTTTAAAGAAATTGCATATCAGAGCTGCACCAGGGCCCAAGAGTAAAACCTGCTGTGGGGACCCAGAAAGAAGAGGTGCTTGCTGATCCACTTCATCAGCTTTTCCCTGTGTCATCAAGATAGGGATTTATTTTGCATATATGGATTTATTTTGGACCCTTTCCTGGAGGCCTGCAGCCTCCAAAACAAGGTCTTGGTTCAAATGTAGATTATAGTAACAGCTTTCTCCAATGGGCTGCTTGAAGTAAAAATGGGCCTGAATGAAAAATCATGTGTCTAAGTTTTTTTCAAGGTATGTAAGAGTTTGAATTCTAAGGCAAAAGGTCTCTTAAACAGGTTTTGCACTGTGACATAAGCTACATGCGTTGGAGAATCGAGAGTAGAAATGATGTAAAATGAAGGGTATGAAAAATCGGTGGCAGGAGCCCGTGACCCAAAGTGTTCTGAAGTCAAAGAAAAGTCTCTCTTGGACTGGAAACTAATATTGGCACAGTCAGTACGTATCAGAGGGCCACGAGGAACCCATCTTGTTTGATATCTTATGTGCGCATATAGCTTAGACATACTGTATGTCTTCCTTAGGTCTCCCAGCTACATCCCAAGACCCTCCTTGAGCAGCATCCAGCTGGATCCATTCCTTTGACAGGTATAGCACTGCCCGGGGAGGGCTGCTGCTCTAATAACCACAGCTCAGTACGTTCCCCAGCTCGCTTTCTCTTGCATTTTGCAGGAGAAGTTATATTCTGTATTATATTTTTTATGTTAATATTTTACATTTCAGAAATGTAAAATAAATAGAATAATAGTTGGCAGGTAATACAGGGCGCACATAGAAACTTCATCAGGAATGCACACAAAAAAAATATGGTAAAAGCTTGAACTGCTCTTGCCTGGCAGAAATTGTTTCTGTCAATATTTTTAATTTCAACTTGTGGAAGTGTAGACTGAATAGGATGGAGAACTGAGGTCTAAGCAGATGGTTATTAGCGAACTGATAAGCCTATTCTGCAGTGAAATATCTGAGCGCAGAAACCCAGACGACATGGAGGCCCCGCACCCTCTGCTTTCTGCGTGCACTGGGAGAACTTTCGAGCATTTTAGAGTCATCTTTGCTGACCTGTTTATTTATTTAGTTTATTAACTAAGAAATGCGCTTAGATAATTGTGCTTTATTGCAAAATAATGTGTCATCTGGGAAACAAAGCTAAAATAAATAAAAAGCTGCATCTTCAAATTACCAGTAGTCCCTCCCTTAATTTTCTTAAGGTGACTGCCGTTTCATAGACCTCCAGAAGCTTACTGCGGGAAGACCTTACGTGTTTTACTAAGTCTAGTATAAACAGAACAGTTTAAAAATTTATTTCACAAAATGATGCCTTCACTATTTATGGGCTAACGTCAGTGCTAAAACCCTGAAATGGACTGGAGGCATGACTGTAGCCAAGTGACCTTTCCTTATTCTACTCTGGTAACTGCATCCACAGGGAAGAGCAGCTGAAACATTAAAGCTTGGTTTTGTTCCCCAGCTCTTTAGAAATTTCATGGAAGTGCAGAAATGATTTTTTTTTTTTCCTCATTTTCTTTGCCATGGGCTATTCTTTCCTTTCAGTGATTCCATGTGGCATGAAATCTGTCTGTTCTCTGTAAATCCATCCTGAGTTGGGATCCAAATGCTCTTTGGTTCTTCAAACAAAAATTTCTGCCACTGCCAAGCCTTAGCAAGGTCGACAGTGCAGCAGTGCTAGGAGTTTATATTCTTGGCACAGAGGAGGAAAACTGAGACCCCAGATGTCATGGTATCTGCTCTGATTCTTGAGATGAAAGAGGGCTATACATTAACCAACTGTAACACCAGGTTTAGGTGTTGCACAGGTATTAGAAGAACTCTTGGCAAATTGTGGAGATCATCTTAAGGAGGTTTGGATCTAAAATGCTCTTCCGTGGAGAAGCAGTGGCCATGTGCTGCCCGATGTGTTGGTTGTAGGTGCTGGTTTCCACACAGCTTGTCTCAGGTGTCTGTGCCACCTTTCCCCATCTCCACTAATCATTAAACCAGGTACAGGGCATAGTAATTGCTTTGAAACTTAATAATAAGATGCTTTGGATGAGAACAAAATGGGGTCATTCTGATGACTGTACTAACTCACACCTTGGTGCCTTTCTGTAGATCGCACAATGGCAGCAGTAAAAAANAAATCAGCTAAAATAGCATCTGTGACATTGTAGAATGAGTTCCAGGGAGTCAGACCAAAGGCTCTGTAAAGGGGAACCCTCTCAGGGCAGCCCAGTGGGGACCTGCTTTGTGGGTGCAGCTCTGGGGTGTGCACAACCAACGCTGCCTCTGCCGCAGGAGCAGTGCTGGACCAATGGTTCCGACCTCGTAAAACTGGATTGGAAATGCAGGCATGATTAACTTGCCATAGATTTATGTGGAATTAGTATGTGTTTCAACGCTGGTGTTATAAATACAGGTTGCCCTCATCTAACCAGCAGGGCTTTACGTAATTTCAGAATGGCCCTCGCAATGGCAGCTTTAAAATGACAAAGGAGGGAAGGAAGAGCTGAGCATGGTAGGTACTGTATTAACTGCACCCCAAATCCTGCCATAAGCTGTGTTGGGGGGGAAAATGTGTTTTTTTTGAAAAGTGAGGATGTTGGTACGGAGCACGCACCGTTCCATGAAGTGCAGCTCAACCGCAGGAGCTGAACCCACTCTGGGTACCACGGCTCTGCCTGACCTCCCAGGGCCCTTCACCGCATCCCCAACAGAGCCCACGGCTCCATACCTGCCTTCGTGCCATGGATCTGCAAGTTGGCTCTGTCTCAAGAGCTGTGAAATGCTGTTGGTTGACACAGACACCTCGTCTCTGGTTTCTGTGAGTTTGCCCCGTTTTCCCGAGGCCACTGCAGAGACCCCAGAGAAGTGCCCTGCCTGAGGAGGCTGGGGAAGGGACCCACGCTTGAACTGCAAGCACGTCCTTCTCTTTGAACTTCTGGCTGTGCTTTGCAGCCACGCTGCCTTGCAGTGCCAACTTGAGGTTTGCCCAGAAGTTCCTTCCTCACCACTTTTGGGTTTAGTATCAGTAACTCCTCATTCTTTAAGGCGCTTCTGCAGGCTTTTTGGTTAATAACATCTTAATAAGCCAGCAGTGCTTAAGTGCTTGCTAAGCAGGCAGCCTTTAGTGGGACTGATCCTTGGGTACCTTTGAGGCCTTCACCCCACCTGCTTTGTATGTGATGATTTGTGGGTTTTAACACGTCGGCTGTGCTGAGCCTCTGGGAAAGGAGGCAGAACTTGCTGGAGGGCAGGGGTTCAACTCATACGAGGGGGAGGAAGGGAAGGCTGAGTTCTGGGATCCAAGCGGTACCGCCCCTCTGTCCAGTGCATGTAAAATGGGGGGGTTCTGCGCCTTTCTACAGAGGAACATGCTCTAGAGGGGAGACTCTGGTCTCTTCCCAGTCTGCTTCCCAGGCTAGCACTGCTTTCCTTTTCCAAATAATCTTCAGTGTTAGAAGGATCTCTCTTTGGCATCACTGCACGACAGGTTGCCTCTCTGCAGAAGCACTGTATTGTGGTATGTGCAGGTGGTGGTCCAAAAGCTGCCTTAGCTCTGGCTTGTACGGCTATTGCAGCAGTATGCCAGAAAAGATCCGCTAAGACTAAGAGGAGAGGGTCACGCTGGAGGGGGAATGGCACTGGTGGTCATATGAATATGTGCATTGTGGGAGATTGTCTCCATTTTTGTCTTTTTCCTTTGGATGCTGATTTTTAGAGCTTCTGAATCTTCCAATAACTCATGTTTTAGGGTGAGTGCCAACCATCCAGACGAACTGCGGATGAAGGATCTATTTTTACTTTAGCATATTTTTAACCTCTTTTTTTGTTGTTCCAAATGTATTCATGCCAGATTTAAAAAAAAAAAAAAAAAAAAAAAAAAAAACAAAAAACAAACAAACAAAACCCACAAGGCGCCCAGTGAGACTCTGTCATTTGTTAATACCTGAAAGAAGCCTGCTATGATACCGGGACCTCTTGTTCTCTTGGAATAAGTTACACAGGGAGGTGGTCAGGGCAAGCTGAGCTATTGAGCTAGGCAGGGACGCGGCTGTGACCTGCCACCAACGTGTGCTGCCCTCCCAGAAGGACCCCAGCATCCCACCTGAGACAGGTTGCTCTCTGCCCTTCCAGGAGAGGGAGGTGAGGTATGTGCCCCTAGCTAAAGGTATCTGTATAGAAACCTGGAAGAGCGTAATTTGAAATCTAATTGATACAATACAGAGCTTTTTGAACTGTTCAACATTTGCATTTTGTTGCAGAGCAGCCTCAGCTGTGTGGCGGTTGTTACACTCTTTCACAGTGCCCGAAGACGCTGTGAGATCGTAACGTCAGTGTGTGGGTGTCTAGATAAACTGTTCTATTTTGGATACTCAAGGAAAATGTTTTTCTGGCATAATATACGTGTGTGTATCGTACAGTGCATGTAGAGCGTCCTCTAATGTGTCTGTCAGCGTATGAATAGCTGTGTGATTGTACATATGCGATATACAGGCCTTGATTCTTTCATACGTTTCATTTTCAGCATGAGTAGTGCGATTTGACTCTGTAAGGATATTTGTTGGTAAAATGAACGTTAGAGATGGAGGCTGAGTGCAGTTTTAGGTTTTTTTCTTTATTAGCATTTGCTATATTATTACTTGGTTATTTAACCACAGACGTCACGGAGATTTGCGTGTGTTTCTGGTTAAAATACAAGTGAACAGGAACATTTCCTCCACTAGTGCACTGAATTTGCAACTTCTGAGAGATGCTGGGGGCAGGTAGGTGAGGGGAGGAGGAGTGGTCAGTGAAATCCAGGCTATTACTGAAAATAATCAGGAGCAGTTGGCAACCCTGCTCCTGCATATTCGCCAAGTGCTTGGTGATTCAGCCCTTCTCCATTTTCAGGCCAATGCGGCCGTCACTCTGAATTATTTTCAGTGAGCACTTCTATATCTCATGTCAGTTCCCAGTTCGAACCCATCACCGAGTGTCGAGGCTGCGACGTGCCGTACATGCCGATGAGCGTCCCCCCCTTCCCCTGCTTTGCTATTAACCTTTCCTTTTACCAGAGTTACCCCTTTGTCCTGCTGCAGTTTGCAGTGGCTGATAGAAGCAGCTGCCTGTGGCCAAACGACCGTCGCATTTACATTTTCTTTCTTGAACCAAAGAGTGAGACACAGAATTGCAGTAAATGATCTCCCCTTTCTCTTTTTGCCTCCCCCCCAGTCGTCTTTAATGCATTGCCTAGAAATCTATTTCTCATCTAATTTTACTAGATGGATCAACAGGGCTGAGAATGTAACCCTTTGTCATCTATGGAAATCTTTTTATCCCATAAAAATGATTAGATTTGATGCAATTAGGATTATGAGGAGGTGGGGGGAGCCTAAGACAGTGTGCCTTGTCTGCCGCGGTCTACTGACACATTAACAGCCTGTTTATTAACTGCTTTACATTTGGGCTACGAGCAATGCATTCTTATGCCTGATAAGTCCGGAGAAATGCGCACGTGTGCCAGTATGAAACGTGAGCCTCACTTTTTTTTGGCTGTCCCCCCTCCCACCTTTCTGCATATGAATCTAGGAGGAGGGCTTTGACTCGAAACAAAACCCCAGCCGCCAGAAAAATGCGTGTTTCCATTTGCCGCTTCTCCAAGAGGTGGTGGCTTGTGTCTGTGTGTCATCTAGCAGGGAATGTGTGAATGCAGATCTGCTCCTCTTCCCTGCTGCCTCCTTTGTATTCCTTCGGATGGGTTTGAGGGGGTTTGCACTAGAGCCGTGTGTGTGTGTGTGTGTGTTGGCTTTCTCCTGACGGGATGTGGGGTTGAATTGTCCATCCTGTCGATGCCGCCCTGCGGTTCAGCTGCGCGTTCAGCTTGGATGCGTTCTTGGGGGAATTATGACTTGAGTTTTCTGAGACAAGCTGCAACATTTTTTTCCTCTCTGATGCTGTCAGGAAGAGAATACATCTGGGTTATATCCCAAGACATTTGCAAGCACACCTTCCATGTCCTCTTGGGCTTCCCCCAGGGGTTGCGCTGCCCTGACTGCGCTCATACAACTTCTCTAAAGGGTCTGACCTGGCACGAACACCAGTAGGGGCCTCCCAGTGCACAGAGCACGATGGCATCAAAACAGAGAAGAACAAATCCCTCCCAAATGAGTGGAGAAAACATGGGGGGTGTTCATGCGGAGCTCAGGGAAGTGGTTTTGCAGTGCAGAGTGTGTGTGTGTGCGTGCGCTGACCTCTACTGCAGGTCCTGCTGCCCACCCTGCCCCAGCCGTGCTCGCGGGGAGGTGCGGTGGGTGAGGACATGGGGGCCGGAGCGGCGCAGACAGGCTGTGAGGGGGCACCCACGTACCTTCTCCTTTAGGCTGTTATCGTTCTTTCACACGCATCTTTTTTTCAAAATTTGGTCCTCTGTTTTCACCCAAGAACGTGTGAGGAAAATTGCTG
Organism: Ibidorhyncha struthersii; assembly: GCA_013398815.1. Taxonomy (NCBI): domain Eukaryota; kingdom Metazoa; phylum Chordata; class Aves; order Charadriiformes; family Charadriidae; genus Ibidorhyncha; species Ibidorhyncha struthersii. The sequence goes on from VZSZ01008856.1 coordinate 451,308, forward strand.
CTGAGCCTCCCTTTGCCTCTGATTCCCTGTTTGATGGGAGTAATAACTCCTGGCTGAGAGAGGACGGGATCTGAGTGTGAGCTGATACAGGGCTCAAAGAAAACTTCATATAAAACCAAAGCAGTTCAGGTTCTGTGTACCATTTAATAAAATGAGGCTTGGTAAATCTTATGTTGCTAAGATAAAAACTTGGTGTCTGCGTGTTTAGGCACCTTTACCTATTGCCCAAACTCTGCATGTAGGGTTCCCACCTGGGGCACATCTCCGTGCGGGAGGCATTGGGGTGTATGCTGATGCCAAACCTCTCCTCTGACACGAATCATAGAATGGTTTAAGTTGGAAGGGACCTTGAAGATCACCTCGTTCCACCCCCCTGCCCTGGGCAGGGACACCTCCCCCCAGCCCAGGTTGCTCCCAGCCCCCTCCAACCTGGCCTTGAACACCTCCAGGGATGGGGCAGCCACAGCTTCTTGGGGCAACCTGCGCCAGGGGCTCACTGCCCGCACAGGGAAAAATTTCTTCCTAATATCTCATCTAAATCTCCCCTCTTCCAGTCTGAAGCCATTCCCCCTCATTCTATCCCTACATGCCCTTGTAAAAAGTCCCTCCCCAGCTCTCCTGGAGCCCCTTTAGGGACTGGAAGGCCGCAAGAAGGTTGTCCCGGAGCCTTCTCTTCTCCAGGCTGAACACCTCCAACTCTCCCAGCCTGTCCTCCCAGCAGAGGGGCTCCAGCCCTCACAGCATCTCCGGGGCCTCCTCTGGCCCCGCTCCAATGGGTCCATGTCTTTCTTGTATTGGGGGCTTCAGAGCTGGACAAAAATCAAAGGACAAAATCCAGCCTTTGTTTCTCACGGTTGTCAGCACAGTGAGAATATTTAATTTCCAAACACCTCTGTGTTGCTTAATAGCAATGCAATTATTTTTCCTGGTTTTGTTTGCAGTTCACAAATAATCTCATAAAGGCATAGCTCACCGACCCCCTCCGCTTCTGCTGGTCATCTGCATTTAATTGCAGCTTGTTTCATGACTTTGTTTCAAGCTTCTAAAAATAACTTCAGAAATAAGTTTAACTATAGCAGCTGCACACACCCCGCTCTCTCACAGCGTGTCTGCCTTGAAAATCGCATCCCAGCAGTGAGTGCAGCCCCGCTGCGCCGATGCCGCCGAGGGGACAGCTGCTGCGCACTGCGAGCATGCGAGCCCCGGCTGGCAGTGCTGGGTCCAAGAACAGCCCTGATGCCGCTGACACGCCGGGTGCAGAGGTTAGGAGATTGCTCCCTCAGGAAACACAGCGTTATAGCCCAGTCCTTGCAAGGGATTTATTTTCAAACTATTCTTATTTAACAACTTCCCTTTAAAAATCAGCTTCTGGGACCTTTGGAGAGATTTGCCTGCCCAGAGCTTGCTCTGTCCCATAGAATCATAGAATGGTTTACGTTGGAAGGGACCTTGAA
>VZSZ01008856.1:453155-477496 GCA_013398815.1 Ibidorhyncha struthersii
TTCTCTCTTTTTTTTTTTTTTCAATTGTGAACTGAAGAGATGCTTTCGTTGGCTACTAGCACATCTCACGCATTCCCTTGAACTGAAAAGGCGCAAGGCAGCCCATGTGAGCACCCGGGAATCCAGGCAGTAACCTTGCGGTTTGGCACCAGCTTGCCCCTGTGTCCCAGCAAAGCCATGGGAAGGGGGATGAGCGTGTATAGGAGCTGACATTTATTAACATTACTTCTTACTAGAGGGACAAATAACCTCTCGTTATTAGAAGCAAAGCAGCGGTCCCCTTTCCGGGCACTGTGATCCAAGGCAGTAACTGAGACCTTGGTAACTTTAGCACGCTGGCCACATTTTGTGATTTACAACTAATAACGCAGCCTTGCCAGCGCTTTCACAGCCACTCCTTGTGCTCTAGATAGATAAGCCCAAATCCTTCATTTGAAATGCCGGTAGCAAGACCCTTGACGAGTTTATGCGACGTTTTCCTGTCTCTCCTACCCCACTGCAGCTCCCTCTCCTCCAGGGAAGGTGAAGGCCCGGCCTAAAGACATCTCGGATTCTAAATGTGCGAATGTTGTGCCTCCCCCCTTGACTTCCAATTGAAAAAGATTACAAATAATGTTAAATAATATAGTTTATAACCTCAGGGCTGTTTTCAAAGGTGTATAGACCAGTTGTCAACAGGCAGAGAGGTAGGGAAGGGAAGGGAAATTATAGGCTGCACAAAAGAGGAAAGTAAAAGTGAAAGCTCCATAAAAGAAAGTGGAACTATTATGGAGCAAAATGCCAACTCATTACAAAACAGCCAAATAAGAGAGAAATACAGCTTTACCCGTAATAGCAGTTTACAAGGGAACATTGTATTGCAACATAACGGTGGTGCTATAATTTGCTCTAACAACTCCAATTATGCCTTTTATTGATTTGGCAACACATTTAATAGGAGTAGCCACACCTCTTGTGTTACAAATCATTAAAGGTGTTGAACAGTGTAATTTTAAAATTGTCCTTCTCCTACAGATGTCAGTGTGACAGCATAATTTCCCCTGATTTCTGCTATGTAAACAGCGCGTTACAGTAATTTCCCCCTTACAAAGCAGAAATGTTGTCAGCCTGGGTTTTTTTGTGCAGAAACATCCATTTAATATTTTTCCCCCAGTCTATTCTCCTAATTGCTGGGTTTTTTTCCCTTTTTCCTCTTTCTTTCTTTTTTTCTTATCTTTGGAGAATAAACATGCTGTTTTGCTATCTTCTACAGCAACCTTAATTGCTACTTAAATCTTCAATATGCACTTAACATTGGGGAGGTAAAACCCTTTTGGTTCAATTCTGTTCCACTTCACTCAAGTAGCATTTCAGAGCTGGTTAAAAGCCACGTATCTCCTGGTAGCAATTTTGACAGGTGATCGCAATTCCAGTACCTGTCTCCTTGCAAAACTTGGAAAGCATCTTGGAAAAGAATCAAAACTTTTTTATTTTTTGTTTTCTTCCCACCACGGACAATGTAAATTTTGCATGAGAATTAAGGAGAAACCTCGCTCATGCTCAAAATAGGGGTATTTAGATGGATAGAAAGCTTTGAGCGGCCTCTTTGGGTGGGACTGGGCTGGGTAGCCAGGTCTGCCTTCCCTAGATCCCAGGAAAAAAGCTCGGTTTTGGGAAAAACGGGACAAGATGTGTTGACCGGGCAGGACTTGACGTTTACGCTGCTTAAAAGCTGAGGTGGTGTTTGTCAGGCTGGCAGAGGATGGTGGTTGGAGGATCTCGCTAAGCTCATCCAGAGGCCTTTTCTGCCAGCCTTTGCCGCCAGAACTGGAGCGTGGGGTGAGCCAGGAGGATGCATTTTCCTGCTTTTGTGGCTCCTGCAGCCCTTCGGTCCCAAGGCAATGCGGCTGCAGGGCTTGTGGGGGACTGGGCAGACAAAGAATGTGTTTCCCCTCTCGCTTCAAGCGCATGCAGGCGGTGACGTGTGTAAATGAACCTGACAAGCTCTTTGAAAAACAAATAGAGGCCACCAACCAAGCTTTTGGCACGCCAACATGCCACATGTTTACACCAAAAGTGCCACATTGCCCTGTTTGCCTGCTCCCAGCGCCTGGCCCCCGGGCAGCAGCTGAGCGGTGCCTGTCTGCGTTTGTCTGGCTCCAGCAAACTGTCTCATTAACAGCTGTGTGGGGAATGGGGAGGGGGAAAGGGAGGAAAGAGAAAAAAAAAAATACCAGAAAAAAACCCCAAACCACACTGAGGAGGGTGACATTTTTCACGCCGGAGTGAGTAAAGCAGCTCTGTGTCCCGCTGCCAGGGCTGACCCCCGTCCCACCCCATCTGGCAGCCCCAGAACAAAGCGCTGTGAGCTGGCCTGGCTGGGTTGACACTAGCCAACACACCCGCCTGAGGTGGCCAGGTCTGCCGAGAGGTGCTCGGCCACATTTCACACGTGCCTGTGTCCCCAGGCGCCAGACAGAGCTGCCGGGCTCTCCTCTTCCTTGGCCACCTCGCGTTGATTGGGGTTAAGGCAGGGTGTGTATGAACATCCCAGCCGAGGGCGATGGTGGCCACTGGTGTCGGAGAGAAGATCCCATCAGTTGGACCAGGGAGGGCACAACCACCGTCACCATAAGCAAAAGGCTGACCTGTGACCATGGGGCTTGCTCTGCTGCCCATGCAAGTGGGATACCACGGTGCTGGAGGTGGTGTGGCAGTGCAGGGCTGTCTGGAAGCTCTGGATTTGGAAGGCTTCAGTTTTTGGCTGTCCGCATCCACATGTGGGTGCTGGGACACTGCACGTGGAAACACTGCAACATCTGGGAGGCTTTCCAGCCAAGAGGGCTGGATCGCAGCAGTCGGTGCCAAGCAATCTGCAGGTGCGTGAAGAAAAACAATGTCTGGCCTTTGCCAAACAAAACCTTCTGTAATTACCACCCGTGGCTGGTGATCCTGAATTAAACCGGACGCTGAAGCTTTGGCTCTCATAGAATCTGGGTAAATAATTAACTAAGAGTGAGTTTAATGGATGAATTTAAACTGGTTTGTGGAAATTTGGTGAGCAAAGCCATTCCAGGTTTTCTCAGGTGCGTAAAAGCATTCCCAAGTACCTCCTGGGTGTAGGCTGGTGCAACAGTGAAGCATTGGGTGGGGGTTACACTGACCCTTCCACAGGGGAGGAACAGTCAGATTTCGGGTACCAGCACTGCATTTTGGTAAATTAAAAATTGCTTTTTTAGAAGTTTTCTGTAGATCCATGTAGAAAATACCCTGCTGATGCAAATGTCTGTTAAGCTGGGGATGGGAATGGACTGGGGAAAAAAGTTAGTGAGGACCAGAGAAATCTGTTTAAAAAACGAGGAAGTCCAAGACTTGACTGCAGAAGAAGGGGAGGACAGGGGTCAGATGGAGGGACACGGTGTGTGTCACCAGTATTGTGCCACCAGTATTGCCATCTCCATCTCTTCTGCTCCCAGAGAAGCATTGGTGCATTGTGGGACAGCTGACGAGCGAAGAACCAGCTGAGCCTCTGGCTGCTGAGCACATCGCAGGTGGCAACGTGCTGGAGTAAGGAGGAGTGTGCTTTGAAGAACTAAAACCAGATGAGCTTTGTAACAGCCCTGTGTATCTGATGTTGGATAAGGGGACCAACGCACCGAGCAGATGAATAATTTGCTTGGGAAGACAGTGGCAAAATTAAAACATAATTCTCAGAAGGCGTTAAAATATTGCTTCTTCCAAGGAGTTTGGCTGCGCTAAAAAAGCCAAATGCAATGGGGGTTTCACCCCCTTTTAGTGAACAACACTCAAGTCCCCTCCCAGCCCAGCGGTGTCTTTGTGAAAGGAGAGCTGGCGGGGTGGGGGACAGCGGTGTGGTCCGTGCCGGGACTCCGGCTGACGCACGGCTCCAAGCGCCGTGCAAACCCCAAGCTTTTCTGGGAAGGAAATTTGTTTTGCTAGAACTAATCATTCGCATGCATTTTTCATTAGCGTTATTATCCCGAAGAAAGGCTGCTGTAAAGTGCTTGCAAAGAGAGGAGATGTTTGCTACCTCTAGGGGAATTTTACAAAGGGAGAAGGAAGGAGGGGAGCGGAGCGGAATAGCAGCTCCTGTTGGTATTCTGGTGTGATGCCTCTGAACTGATCTTCCCAATCAATTCAGACTTAATACCAAAGCCTGCTCAAATATACAAATCATAAGGAAAGATTTCAGAGGGTTTATATAGCTTGGTTTGCCTGGGTCTTCTCTGGATGGAAATTGTGAATTATTTTGCTCTTCCTGGTGTATACAACTGTTAACAGTGAACGTTATTCCACGTGCCAGACCCCTCGTTGTGTGGGATGTGCCAGGAGCGTGCAGGCAAAAAGGGAATCAAGGAGGCCTCCTCTATGATTGCTTTAACAGAAGCAGAAACCAGGAAAACATCTCTTCCTGCTATTTTTTTATTTTTTGTTTTTTATTTTTTTACACTGCATCCTCATTCAGGATAGTCAGGAGATCCAAGTGCCTTTTAAAACTACCATGGGAGAGAAGAAACCGGGCAGCAGGCACTGAGGGGGCTGTGAGCATCTCTGACCAGAGGGATTTGGGCACTGAGCGAGGTGGATATGCAACAGGGTGATGAACTGGGAGAACATGACCTGCTGGGTACAGATATCAAATTCCCACCACCCGCGGCAGGGACCCGGCACCGCCTGCCGTGTGCAGCAGCTTCTGCAAGCGCCGGGGAGCCTGAGCGGGGATCTGCCAAAGAGGTGTCCCCAGGAGGGGAGAGGAGGAGATGGATGCGCAGCACAGTTTCCGTATAAATGTATAGCGCAGCATAGATAATGTAAAAATAAGAAAAAAAATCTCTTGGCTTAGTGAGGAACCTTTACCTCAGCGTGGCTATAAAACAACTTAGCTGTGATGTAAACACAAGGCTTGGAGAGGCTGCGGCTGTGATTGCTGGTGGAAGGGTAGAGAAAGTATGGCGATTCCTCTTTTCATAATGATTTTGGTTCCATTTAAGTTGGAGATCAGATGCTCCCCAGTAAAGATATAAATTATAAAGACACTAAACTTCAGTACCAATAAGCTCCCCAAATTTATTTGCATTCATCATCTGGCAGTTTCATTTACAGTGAAGAAAGTTTCACTGTGGATCAGATCTTTTTAATATTTCCTCATAACTTCCCAGTGACAATCAGTTTTTTCCATTAGGAGAGATCAGACACATAAGTAATACTGAGAGAGCTACATGAATACCAAGTCATTCATTAGGAGCAATGCCACTGCCATGAATGCTGAGTGAATAGGCAGTGAGGGGACACCGAAAATTAAAGGTTATTCTAGGTTCATTAACTTCTGCACTCCTTTCTAAAACAAAACCTTGGGTGAGAGCAGCCTTTGACTCCTAAACAGGATCTCCTTGTCCCCTAATTTAAAAAATATTAACATCGGTTAACTATTTCCCCTTTCTGCTTAATATGTGCAAGAGAAAGTGTTGGAATTAATGTTCATAGAAGGGATGAGCACAGACAGAACTGTGCATGTGAACATCTGCTTTGCTTTCCTTTCACTGTGAAGCCTTTCTATGCACCTCTGGCTTGATACAGAATCACAGAATGGTTTAGGTTGGAAGGGACCTGGAAGACCAGCTAGTTCCACCCCCCTGCCCCGGGCAGGGACACCTCCCCCCAGCCCAGGTTCCTCCCAGCCCCGTCCAACCTGGCCTTGAACACCTCCAGGGATGGGGCAGCCACAGCTTCTCGGGGCAACCTGCGCCAGGGGCTCACCACCCTCAGAGAAAAGAGTTTCTTCCTCATATCTCATCTGAATCTCCCCTCTTTCAGTTCAAGACCATTCCCCCTTGTCCTATCACTACGCTCCCCATCCTCCCCGTAGGCTCCTTTAGGTACCGGAAGAGTGCTATAATATATAGTATTATGTATATATACAAAATATATATATACACACAGCACCTTTTCCTTGTATTAATTAGCCATGAGGACTTTCTGGCTCCTTGTGTCTTTAACCCCCAGGAGCAGGTCTGCAGGTCCATCCTGCTCGGGCTGGCAGCGGGAGCCGGCGGTGTTCCCCGCTGGGTCCCACTTTCCCTGACCACCCCATGCCCTGTGCCAGCCGCCGCAGCCGCGTGCCATCTCCTGCAACACCAAAGCGGCTCCCGCTTGGCTTGTCTTAGTAGCCAGGGAGGAACAAACCTCCTCATCGCCCATCTCTGCCCAGTACGGTGCCCGTGGGTGAGCAGCTGGCAGGGCTTCTGGGTTATCAGCTCTAAATGCCAGCTGATTCTCAAACAGCAATCCTGAGCACCTCATCCTAATCCGTCTCTTGGCCTCCTTGGCAGTGCTTAAAATCAACCTACAGCAGTATACAGGGGACAACAGGCGGGCTAATGCAGAGGTTAATATTGTGTAATGGTTGGATAACAGGTCCTCAGCATTGAAAACTAACGTTCTTAACTGAAACACGCTTTCCCCTGCTCTCTGCTTGCGTACTTAACCAAACAGGCAGAGTCCCCTCCTCGGAGCAGTGGCTGAGGCTATTTCAAATGGTGTTTCTAAAGCCCTTGGTAATTTCTGGATGTAGATATGAGACAGTAGCTCTCAGCAGCTCGTTCTAAAGCCAGAAATATTATCTTGTCCTTACAAAGTCTTACGTTTCTACTATTTTATTCTAATTTTCCGTGTGGGGACGTGATCTGTCTTTAGCCAAACAAAAGACTTAAGCTGAAAGTAGTTTGGTACTGAAGGTAGTTTGGTACGAAAAGTAGTTTGTCTCTGCTGCAGTCTCCAAGGCAGCAGATGCAATCAGTGGGGAAGGGGCTGATATGTGATGGTGGCGCGTGTTAGAGCCGGCAGAGAAAATGTCAGTCAGGTGGTAGAAAGAGCAAGCTGTCCCCATGCTATTTTCATCCCTGGCACCATAGTTATGCTTTCCTGGGCTGTTTTTTTTTAAGCCTTTGAGTTATAATCCTGTATGTGTCACTTGCATATGAGTGATATCGATGGGTGACGTGAAGATTGGTGAGCAAAAATGGAGTCTTTACATACAGATTGGCACGTGGGAGGAATGACTGCACAGTCCAACCCCTGATTGTTTAGTTAATTTGTTAATCCCAGGCAATTATTAGTTTTCACCCCTCTTGGCTTTACCCCAAAGATGTGACCTACTTTGGTGATGGAGAAGAGTGACTATTCAGTCCCCAGAGAGGAGCTTTTGTTTGGAAGGGGGAAGCAGAGGTGCTGTGTAAATGGTCTTAAGGGAAATCTGATACTGAAGTTGCCTTGCTGTTATTTCTCTCATCCTCTGGGCCTGTGTTTTTCTGGATTTGCTTGTTTAGTTGTGCTTGTTGCAGTAGTTGCAGAGCAGGAGTTATCAATGGACTCTACTGGGTGGTTTGTCCATCTTGATTCGGGCTCCAGAGCTTAAGCCTTGATTTAGGAAAGCTCCGAAGCTGTTCCCCTCTGTCTCCCTCTAGCGCGGTGTTGAGCACATCCTTAAGTTCATTTCCTTCACTTGGGGCACGTTCAGTACGACTGGGAAACCCCCAAGCGCGGGGTGCTGCAGCAGATGCTCGCTGAACAGAGGTGACTCAGAGGCACTGCAGGTGTGGTGGCCCAGACAAGGTCAAAGCTCCTTCCCACCGGGCTGCGAGTCTCCACCGCCTTCCTCTCATGGAGGTGGAGGAAATATCTCACCAGCCCCATGGCAGGCAGCGCGGGCGAGCGGCTGGGCTCAGGCACTGAGTTCCCCCCCGCCTGGCCCCCATACATGCATTTCACCGGCTTCCTGAGCCACGGACCTCCCGACTCGCCCGGGTGGTGAGGAGCGAGATACAACCATGTTGTACTTTTGTTGCAGAGCCTGAATCCATGTTCCTGCAGGGATGGGGGAAGAAGCCTCATATCTTATTTTATCCCCCCCACCACCACACACACACACGTGGGTTAATCTGTTTAGCTTTTTAACCTGTGAGCCAGAGGAATTCTCAGCCACCGACAATGGGAAGCTTTTGAGCTGGGGATGGGGGAGGCGGAGAGGAGAGAGGACGGGGAAAACGTCTGGGAGGTGGGGCTGTCTGGTGAGATAAAATATCCTCCTGAATTTCTGGCTGGAAAATTATGCTGATGGTGGAAGGCGAGAGGTTAAACTGAGACAGAAAAGTTTGTGTCAGCCCTTTTTTGATTTCTCCCTTTCTACAATTGCCACCTCCTTNCTGTAGCAAAAAGATTAAATTGTTTACGAGCTGCGAGCCCCGGCTGCCTGGATGAGCTGGGAGAGACAAAGATAGACAGTCTAATTCTCCGGTGTACTTTGTGCTTCCGTCCCCCTGCGCTGCCACTAATTCTTTTATCTGGCCCCAACACTCCAGGCATTATGTGCATTCATAAAAAAAAAAACTAAAAAAAAAAAAAAACCTAACTGAAGCAGGCAAAATTACTGTTCTCTGCGCTTTACCTCTGATAACAATCTCTTGAATACTGATTACTTTTTTTTTTCCCCAACACAAAGCGACCAACACAAGTTGGTCTTTAACCCTTTATCTTTAGCAAGCAGAAAGACACGAGGAACATCTTACTCAGTTGGAAAAAAAAAATAGCATACAGAAGAATTACTGTTATCTCCTAGCCAGAAGAGGAACAGCAGAGATAAGAAAAGCCTGAAGAATTAAAAGGAACGTTGCATTTGGGCTGTAAATTCGTGCTGAAGCTGGTTCTATTTGTCTGTCACTAGGGTTCATAATTTTTCGAGGTTGTTTTGATAGACTTATTGTGAAGACTGCATAGCAAACTCATCAGCATTTGTTGCCTCTGAGCATTATTGTCAGTGGTAACCGCATGGTTATAGACTGGAGGAAGATAATGGTTGAAGTATAAAGGAGATAAAGGCAAAACCTCTTCTCATTAAGGGCTATCTCCACCTCTGCAGACTCTACAGTATTGAGTGACTGGCGCTAGTGCACTGGGCATAAATTATAGCAAAAAAACTAAAGGCAGCATCATTATTTCGAAAAAGTTATAATGACATGCCACGAGCTTAAGACCTATTTACTCCAAAGACTGACAATAAATACAGAGAGGGCTTGCCGCGGAGTGACCAGCGCTGCCTGCCTATCAACTGTACCCCAGTGCACATCTGTCTGCAGGTAGGCTGCTCCAAAAACCAGCGTGGCCCTCGCCACGCCACGGAGGGGATCAGCTCCTACCTCTACTGTACATCCAAACCCCAAAGCCCAATTGTTTCCCACTGAGTAACACCCTGATGGAGGTCAGGGAAGGGACTCATCCTCACCTCAAATATCTGGAGCAAAAATGTCATTTTTGTTTGAGTTTCAACTCCTGCTTTGGGCAAACCCAACCTGGCCAGAGCTTTCCGTGCTGGGCTGTGCTGAGACGGTGCAGTTGGAGTAACCTAGAAGGGTGGGACAGGACAGCGCATTTGTCCCGTGCAGGAGGTGGTGTCTTCATTGGTGCCATCGCATTGCTTCCCTACCCTTTTATTTTTCCAGATTGCTGTTCTGCAAAGTGGAGAAAATCTCCTTTCCCTTCCTCTTTCTAGGTGCTGTTATTTTCCCTTTTCATCCTCAGTTGCCCACAATTTGATCTGTTTATCTTCAACCTGGTGGGGGAAGCATTATATTCAAATTCCAGCCAGGTCCAGAGCCGATAAAGCACACTCCTTAAGTTGTTTTTACTAGGCAAGCTTGTAAAAAACACTCTGTACACCTGTAACACTGATTAGCTACAGCTTTCACAGGTACTTTCTAAATCGGAATTAGTTTCCAGTGCCCCAGTGAAGAGGAGGATTTTTTGCAGTTGGAGAAACTGAGGCCCAGAGACCGGGCGAAGCTGTGAAGATTTGCTGGCAGTCCCTCGCTCTGCCAGAGCCCGCTCCCAAAGCCCTGCTTCAATAACTAAGCCAAGTGCCTTTTTAGTGATTGTGCTGGATTAGCAGCCCCAGAGGCTCCTAATCTGCTATCCATATGGCACATGCGGGGCAAGGATCTACCCGCTGATCTTCCATTGTATTTCAAGGCTGATTAGATGGGACAGTCCCCTGAGATCAAAACCCGGTATGGTCTCCCCAGCCCATTCAGTTTAGATTTGCTACCGCAGTGCCCAAAAGGATGCAGCTGCCCTTGCTGCTTTTCTCTCCCTCTGCGCCATGGACCACGAAGTGCTGTCCTCTATGTGGGGCAGAGCCCGCTTGACGCTCTTGTGACGTTGCTAAATCCATACGAATTTTCCCATTGCTGTCGCAGGATGGTTTGGTGGGCAGGAGGAGCGGCGGCTGGGGTGGCTGTTCAGAATACAACCCTGGAGATGGGGAGGTCGCGGGATGTCAGGTCAGGACAGCAGCTCGCTGGGGTCTCTTGGAAGAACTCTGGCATTGCAGACTTCCCAATAGCTTTGCGGACATCACGGCATCCCTGCCGAGGCACCAACCAGGCATCTCGGTGCTCTCATGTGAGGGTGGAGAGTTGGTCTGCACGGTCCTGACAAAGTGCGTCTCACACCGTGGGGAGAGGAAGGATGCCACTGCCGTTTCTCCAGCTGCACCTGGAAGGCAAGGCACACAATAGCCCCGGTATTCGTTGTTTAATCAGGTACGATCAAGCGGATGCCCAGCAGCATATTGACTCCATCTATAATTCTGGAAGAAAATTGTGAGGAAATGTGAATTCTCGTTTCATTTCTGTAGCTTCCCAGTGAAATAGTGCCTAGTCTGCAGGGAGATAAGAAGAGCAATAAGGCTGTTGCACTTGATTTGGAGGTTGTTCTGCTGTTGCCACCAACTTATTGATAATTTTGTGTCTCACTACAAATCACGGCAGGCCGAAGAGTTGGTTGTTGATATCTGGTCTGTGTTCCCAGCTTCAGCTTCGTCATCAGTACTGAAACTAGATCGTGGGTTTGGTCTCCAGTTCAAAAGCAAAGTAGTGTGAGCTCTTTCTGACGAACCTGGGGTTGAAACGAAGGGGAGGTTGAACATTTTCGCTGGTTTGGGGCTAAGTAACAGTGTGGGGCCTTGCAGCTACTGAGCGTGAAGTTGTTGGGATCAGGGCCTTAATGAGGCCGGTGGGCAGCGTTCCCCTCTGCTGTGCAGATGCCACTGGTGGAGGCAGATGTGCAATTAGACGAGGATTTGAGCATTTGGGTGAGAGCTAAGGGAAGCTCCGGAATTTCCTTGCAATGCCTTTCCTGGCATGATTGGCAGCCGGAAGGGAGGAGGTTGAGCTGTAGATACAGTGTTTGTCTCTCTCTGTTCTGAGTGGGCTTTCTAGATCGGTGATAACCCCGGGGTTGGCTGAAGAAATGTCAGTCTAAATACAGGTATCGACCTCACTAGAAATATTTTCATTTTATAGTGTGAAATGCCAACAATGATATCTACCTGACGGCTCCCAGATTATAATATCTGTTCCTTACCAGCATGGGTACAAGCCTTCCATTCAGGCTTACAATAAATACAAACATGGGTTGCAGTAATATTTCATTTTTGATGGCATAGCTGTGGGTTTTGATTATATAAATCAGGGTTTAGAAAAGGAATACAGCTTTGTGACTGACTGAATAAATAAGTAAATGCAAATGTAAAAGTCCTTACAAATAATAATAATAATAAAATCCACAGCTTTCGAATGGACATTCAGGATCAACTAGAAAACATTGCACTCTTGGTGTGAATAGGAGAAATCAGTTGGGTGCAGCATGCAGGCGGGTTCCTGATAAACTAATGCTCCTTCACACAATTTACAATCCAACTGAATTCATTTGCATGACAAAATTGGCTCGGGTATTCATGTGTTGCAGCAAGACAAGTGTAACATTACAAAGAACAAGTAACCATGGGGAAGGTTAATGCAGACAATAAGGAAATACAATGACATGAATCGGGTTCTTCTTTTGCCAACCTTTTATCTGAAATAGAAAAATAACAAGCTCCCACCCCCCATTCCTTCTTGGAATAAAAGAGTTGTTTTATGGAAAGGGGGGGAGGGAGAAAATGTGCAAAGTTGGCAAATAAAGATCTGTAATTTTCCTTTTTCTACCTCATGGATTTGAAACGTGTGCATGTGTCTGCATGTGCGTGTGCAAGGAAGGTGGGAGGGAGGAAGGACGGGCTATCTTTATTTGGAGCAGGCGAGCAGGCTGATGTGACATACAGCCAAATGGAGTCGATCCATCGGTGAAGGACACGTGGCTGGTAGCTGTAGTTCGCTGCCGTTGTGTTGAATCTCGTCCTGTTGTAGCAGAAAAGTTGAGCTCCGTCAGCTCAGGTGCAGCTCAACTGGAATGAGTTTGGCAGCACTGCGGGTGCTAACTTCTCAGAAAGACGTGGTGGGTGTCATGATGGCACTCTAAAGATGCTGAGCATTTTTTTTTGCAAATCAAGGAGTTATTTGGATACCTACATGGGAGTGAGCGTCGAAGATCACATTCCCAGCTGGCCTCGCAGTACTTGAAAATCCGGATTACTGTCTAGGCTTCTCTGAACGTGTAAGATTTTTTCCCCATGTGAGTGTGAGTCAACATGAGACTACTCTGCCATTAGGCACACAATGCTTGGTGATAATCTGTTCGGGGTTTCATTTGGAATGAGGTGGACAGAATTCTTCCTTGCAACTTGAAAAGCACGTTATTAGATCATTAATTTAACTAAAAAAAAAAAATTTTAAAAAAACCCACCTCTAATTGGTGGAGAATGTGTTAATTGTTCCCTGGCATTTTGGCGGTTAGTTTTACTTTGCAGCTTTGTCTTCTGAGGACTTTCCCTTAAGGCTACCAAAGTGTAGTTTTTTCCTCCAAAAAAGACTGTTTCAGCGGATATCAAACTATGCAGAAATCATAAACTCAGACATCATCTTGCCTAACATGAGCACTTGAAAAGTTCGGCAGCCGGGGTTAGCTGCTCACCTTGACTTCTTGTGTAGTTACTGGTGGACCCTCTCAACCTGCTTCCGCTGCCCGGGGCTCCTGTCTTTGCGTGGGATGAATCTCTGCTCTCACAGGGTCTGTGTTTGGTGCAGAGGCCACACAGCTGGAAAGCCAGCGTGGGGCTGCAGGCTTGCAAAGCTACTCTGGTTCCAGTGCTCTGGAAACCTGCATCCGCCTCTCCTTCAGGGGAGCGCGGTTTGGTGCACGCCAAAATGGTTTTGGTAGCTCCCTGGTCGAAGAGCTGCCTGGAGAGCCAGGGTGGGAGAGACGTGAGGGTCAGCCTTGGGGGGCTTCCCTGGGCTCAGAGGTCTCTGCCCCCGGACACTGTGGTCTGATACTGCCTTTAGCTCACAACTTCACTTATGGCTGCGAGCGCTATGCAAACCTCTTGCAGCAGGAGAGGCTACGTTAAGTGCAAATTCTAATTATTCCAGCCTAGAATTGCTAGGAGAGAAGAGCTGTGCTGGCTAATTGGCTAAATGCTCAGTGCAAGGGGGGAAGCTGTCTGGGAACAAGGACCACGTCACTCTCTGCAAGCAGACGGCATCGTTTTCCTCATTGTTCTCCAGCTGGAGTGCTGAGCTCCCTTTCCAGCCGGGATTAGAAGCTCTGACATAGGCGCTCGCTAAGTACAAGGGCCCCTCTTTAGATCAGCTTTGCTCAGCGACACAGCAGGCTTGTCCCTCAATTGCCATCTGCATCAAATCTGTAACAAGTTGACAAACGACTAATTTTAATTTAATCTTTCAGTTTCCAACTTAATGATGAAAAAAAAAATATCCAGGGGAAGGAAGTGCTCACCCGCATCTTCCCTTCACACCGTTCACTCAATGGGGGAGTTTCAGTGCAAAAATGGTTAGGAGCGCAATAAGAGCCTTACGTTTTTGAATTAAATTTAACCCCAGGGTGCCACTGCTTCAGAGCCTTTGGAGGCAGAGTTGTAAATCATGGCAGCAGATTCTGCTTCTGATGAGCACTTCCCATCATGATGACATTTAAACTATTAATTAATTAGGAGAGAGCAAGATGAGAAGATTTGGAATTCTCCCCTTTGGATAATTACTGTCGAACACATTTGTTACTGTAATGAACGAACAGGATGTGACTTCAGCCCGCGCGTTCTCCCTGCTTGTGTGTCTTTTCACATTATTATTATTATTATTTTAGCCTGCGTTAAAGGGAGAAAGAGGATATTTTGTTTTCTTACAATAAGAAACAGGGGTCGTTTGTGCGTTTAACATTTTGACAAAGCTGGAGTCGGGAAGCAGGAAACAGATGATAAGAGCGTGCGTGACCATTGGATACACCGTGACCCAGAGCCCAGCAGTTGTGCTGGTCCTCACGGTGCAAATCCGACTTGTGGCTTCCAGCTGGGCGGCTTTAGGCCGTTCAACCCCTTACTAAGCCCATCTGGGGCAAAGCTGGTGGCAACCACCTTCTTGAAAGTTGCTTTGGAAAGAGATCTTGAGTCAGGCGTGCACAGCGGACTCCTCTGGCACAGGCTGTGCGGTGGGAGCCTGAGTATCCTGGTGGTCCCTAGACACGCTGCTGGGCTGATGGAGATGTTTTCCATAAACCTTGGAGGAAGCTGTGAAGTGGACACTGTCAGAGATTGAACCACGACAGCCAAGATCTCACTGGGCTTTGTCTGTGCCGGGAGCTGTACTGAAGCTCCACCAGCGCTGCCCTCCTTCACAAGCCCTCCTTCTCACCTTCTGTTCAGAAAGATTTTTGAAAGCTTCCCTGGTTTTCCCCGTTTCCACAAGGTTTTATCCTCTCTAAAAGCAGAGTCACTACTCACTTATGGCATCTCTGCTTCCTGCTAGCAGAGATCCTTGTTTACTTCTCTAGTGTTAATATGCCCTTTTGCAGATAATCAATCTTGCTCGGCAGGATCAATTAAAATGAAGTGGGGATGCTCCACGTACCTTGGTCTGGAAATTTAACTCCAGTTGTACTCCCACTTCTAAACCTACATGTGCAGAACTCCTGGGCTAGATTATCTCCATCTGCAGTGACTGTGACAGCACTAACCATTTAACAAAAGGAATACGTTCATATTGACTCTTAGAGGGTAGTTATTAATTACAATCATCAGTAACGCGAAAGGTCTAGGCAAACCTCCTTACTGAGGACGTTAGCTATGAGAGCTTCAGCAGGAGGCTTTGTGTCACGTAGGTTGTTGTCATCTCAGCACCTTTCTGCCCACAGCACTGGGACACTATGGGATGTCCCAGTGGGTGAAGCGAGAACAGTCCTGGCGTGCCAGGGCAGCTGGAGCCGCTCATGTGATGCTGTGGTCCCCTCTGCAGGAACCCCCCGATGCCCTGAGACAGAGAGAGCCCGCGGGTGTGCTGGTGCTGTGCTTTGAGTCTCTGGAGGTCCCTGAGAGCTCCCAGGTGCTCCAGGAGCTTGGTTTTCCAGAGAAGAGTGCGCTCTCGCTGTCTCTAGCTGCGAGGGCTGGCCCTAGAGAATTATCCTCAGGTGAACCGATGTTTTTTTGGCAGAGAAACATTTACATTTCTTATTTTAAGCAGAACTGTCTCTAGGTACTTCTTTTTCATCTTACTCATTTTAACCTTCCAAAGAGAGTTTGTTTCCTCCTGGATGTTTCCATAACCTATTGATATTTTTCTGTTTAAATGTCTCTGTTCAAAGTTGCCATGGCGATTTTTTTGGTGTCCTACATAAAATGAGTTTGGGCCCCCTCTAAATTCTCAGTGTATAAATATCCACCTTGAAATTTGGAGCTGCTATGCTTTAACCTGAATACGCGCCCGCTGTAATCTCTGAGGGCTCCGACCTTCAGGGCCGCTCTCACCGCTGCAGGCTCTGCTCGGTGATCAGGGAAATAGGGATGTGGATGACTTGAGTTTTTTTCATTTCCCAAATTTTCCTTAATCACTGCTGCTGTTCTGGAGCCGAGAGCTGAGCCTGGTCATTAGGTCCAGAGCAGCCATGCGCAGTGCTGGGCAAGGTTTTGCTAGAGGAGGGTTATTTTCCATTGTCCTTGACTTGACAAAGGTAAACCTTTGGGGTGGAGGGGACACAGGGCTGTTGGCAGGGCTTGCATCGCCTCGTACCCCGTGCTAAGATTGGCAGAGCTGCCGTTCAGCCTCTTGCAAACACCTCATATGAAACAAAAGCCCCTGCGTGGAGGAGAGCGTGCGTGGCGTTGCAGGCTACGGCAGCGCTTTGCTTGTGGCTGGGGAACAACGGCCCTGGTGGGACAGGAGCAGCTCTGCTCTGCGCCCGCTCCTTCCTTTGGCCACCCAGGGAATTCCCAGTTATCGCCCCTGTAGCCTAGGGAAGGCACTGGGGATCGTGGGGCTCTGCTGCCTCTGAGCTTCACCTGGTGGGTAAAAACACATTAAAAACCTGATCCTGTATCAGGACAGTAGAATGGGTGGTTTTGGTGGATTTTCACAGGGATTGGGCCAGTTTAAGGGCCACGGTCATCTTCAGTAAATAGAACATGTTGTAGAACTTACTGTGATGGAAAAGACCATCTACAGCTATTTCATGTAAGTAAATGTGTGGATTTTAATATGAAATATGATTGTTGTCATTAGAATGTTTTCCTTTTTCCTCGGAACTTTTGTCGCTTGGGACACTGATCTTTTCATAGGCAAGCTGTAGAATTTTTACTGTTAAAAATAGAAATACTGATTTCTTTCCTGGAAAATCAGACACTTTTTCCCAGTGGGAAAATAAGTATTCTTAATGTACTCTTGAGGGAGAATGACATCAAAATTCACAGGGTGTTTTTGTCTTTGCTGCTTTTTTTTTTTTTTCCCCCACAGGGATTCAGAGTGAAGGGTTCTGGCTTTGCTCTTACTTCTGGAAAACCCAAACCAAAATCATTACCAAGCCCTTAAATAACACCGCTTTTTTTTTTTTTTCCCCGTGCTCCAAGTATGACTCGTAAATTATTTTGCAGCTCTGAGCTCCCACATCGCGGTCTCACTCCGAGTAGGTCAGGACAGTAGGAGTTGGTGGTGCCCTCAGTCGTACCTGGAGCAGAGCAGTCCCTTTGTTCTCACCTTTGCTGGGGGACCAGCAGCCGNCCTCTCCCTCTGCCAGTGCCCACGCAAGGGACGGGGGCCCAAAATGAGACAGACAGACACGCTCAGACACCCCCCCGCTACGGGGAAATTAATTCTGGAGGAAAGGTCATCGCAAGGTGGGATTTATTTTATTTAATGATAAGCGTGTTTTTCTTTTGGTTTTAAGTTCCAGTGATTTTTTAAATTTATAATTAATTGGACAGAAAATATTGGGCTGTATGTGGAAAGGGCTAAAATTTGAATCTAAATTGAAGAATATTGGAGGGGTATGGTAGAATTAATTTGTTTGTGCTCTGGTATCAGCAAAGATGATACCGGAAACCTTTGGAGACAGATAAATGCTTCATATGTGAGTCAGAAAACATACAATCAGTCAGCAACAATCATCTTTCTGGAGATTCTAGATAATCCGTGCTTCAAAGCAAAACCTGTGTTTTGGAATATTCATTCTCTGATATTCAAACGTCCAACTTTGTTCTTCTAATTATTGTTATTCTTTTGATGTTATATCAGACAAGTGCCATAAGGGTCTTAAAAAGGGCAAAATAATTATTTCCTTTATATCTTAATACCCATGTGATGCAGAGGCTTTGGTGGAGAAAGGAGTATTTTTTTGACAAATCCAAAGGGGGAAGCTTGGCAACATGGTATAGTTGAGTGTAACCATAAATAAAACCCTGTGTGAATTCCCCCTTGGAGACACTACAGATCTATTGAACAGGGCACCCTCTCTATAAAAATTGTTCTTGAGAGGTAATAGCAAGCTATACATTATGAAAAAATATAGCACAGGGATTTGCTGTACTTGGAGCAAAACTATGAGAAAAATGGTGGGAGGTAATAAGGGATTGTCGTTCCATCCCATTAGAAATGTGTTTTATTCCAGACACCCAGATTTTATCTTCCCCCTGCACCTGAATTAGAAATGAAACTGCCAACTTTCTAGGATGTGCAGGAATCCACGCAGTAATGGGCTTTCTTTTTTCTTTTTTTTTCCCCCCCTTTCCTTTTCTTTTGGGGAAGCTAATTAGGGCAAGCGTAGATAAAACACACTCTGAGTGTTATGAGCTTGTAAATAAGGGAAAAGGGTTTCCTTAGGAAATTAGCACTAGGACATGCAGGAAGCGATGAAATCAAATGCTACAAATATATACTGTATTCTCTACATAGATTAAAATAATAATAATAAAACCTCTAAACCCAGTCATATACAGAAGGGAATCCTCTAGGATTTGACTGGCACAATCCTGTAAAAGAAGAAGTTCAGTAAAAAAAAATCCACTCATTTCTAAAGAAATTTCCCAGATTAGATTTGTAAATCAAAAACCAATATATAACATGCAAGAATTGATCTGTTTTATATTCCTCAGTTACATTTTTGTGAAGCACATTTAGAAGATTTAGAACGTATTTGCGCCTGCTGGTTGAGCCATTATATGCTTGAGTTCATACATCTATTTGTGAGGCTATAAAACAGGCATCGACTACCCATGTAAATTGTGTTCTCCACAATAAATTATATGCATACTTGCAAAAATACATAACTGCTGTTGGTTGGCTTACGTAGACTGAATACTAATGATGTTTAAAGTTGTATTGTCCCTCTTCTCGGGCCTAATTTAGCCTCTACATCAAAAATTATGTAGGAAAAAACACTTTATCCTCTCACTGAGAAATAAAATGGCACTTACGGGCATCCACATATCTTTCTTTTATGAAACACCACCATTTTCATACTAATTTTAGCTGCATAGGGTTCATGGAAAAGTCTGTCTCATGCAAACCTCTTAGGAGACTTCAGTGTGTATATACATACGCGGCTGTATAAAATGTATTTTTGTGGGGTTTATATAAATGAAGTGGGGTTTATGCGTGTGATATGCGCTCACAGATAGTATAACCATTTATGATAGTCGGAGTATTTTTAATTCCTAAAGTTCAGGGAGTTTTTTAATGGCACCCCAGGGTGTAGTGCGGTACCACGAAATCCTTGAACAAACTGGCAGTCCCGTGAAGCAACACAAATGTTGTGCATCTTCCTCTCCCCTCTACCTGCTGCCCATCGAGGCGCCACTGGGTTAATTAATTGGGTTTGCTCATATTTCAATTGTCTTAAGAGCTGTGAAACACGCCTCCTCTCACAAAGGAGTTGGGGCTGACCCCGACTTCACCATTTTGGGTCATTTATTCTTGAGCGCGAGGTCGTGCAGCCTGTGTGCCTCTTGGGTCATTTTACATATTTTAATGGAAGCCAACGTCCTCAGTGCAGAAATGAATGAAGGCACCATGTAACCTTCGCACGTGTTCTTCCTCCCATCTCAGCCTTTGCTCTGCTCTCCCCTCCTCTCACACCGCAATGTGTCGATACGATTTCCCTACGTCTTTTTCAGTCTCTCATTAACCTGCTTTATTTATCACTTTCACCGCTTAGTCTTTCCCTGCCTTTTTGCACACATCTCTTTCCTTTCCATTTTTTTTCTCTCCCTCCGTGTATTTTCTCCATTTTGCCTTTCATTCTTTCCTTTCTCTGTTCCCTTCCCTCTGTTACAAACAGTCCTTCCTCTAGCTACAAATTATGTGTCTGCTTCTGCAACCCATTTCTCCGCCTGCAATGGATCACTGCGAGGCGACCGGGTACCCCCATCTCTGCCACTCTGCCTCTGTGAGTGGGAGAGGAGAATTTTCCCGTCCTTCTCCTTCCCTACCCGGGCCATGCGGGGAATATGGAAGCTGTCACACACTTCCTCTCCTGCCCAATGATGTGTAGGAGAATAATATATCCCTTTTATTGGGCTCGCAACTGGGCAGAGGAATGAGAGAAGCAAACTGCCTCCTTTTTGCTCTCCTGGAATATCCTGATTTCCTTTTAACTCTAACATCGCGTTACCACCGCCATCCCAGCCGTAATTTTGTGGAGCCCTCCTGAAACGCTTTGGCTGCGTCTCTGGGGACGAAGTGTGCATGCAGGGACGGCACTCTCCGGCGACACAGGGATGCGCGGCGTGGCTGGGAGCGAAGGCAGGGCTGTGGGGAGCGGTGCCGCCAGGCACGGACACAGGCTGGATAACTTGGCACTGCTTTTCCAGTCCGACCTCTACCACCCTCGTGCAGAAATTAAGGTTGCGTGCCGTGTCCAACACTGCCACTGTAAAACTGGTGCCAAAAAGCAGGCAGCAGAGCTTGCTTTTCCAGGGCCCCGAGCTGGAAAGGGATAAGGGACAGGTATGAAGGTGTGAGCGTCACACAGTACTGGAGAGGACATGAGTGCATGCAGGGGGGACGGAGTGAAAATATGGCTGCCTGAGACCTGCTCGCTGGGTCCCAGTCCTGGGTTTTCTTGGACCTGCTCACTGGTCCCAGTCCTGGGTTTCCGTGCACCAGCTCTGGGTGACTGCACCCAACCCCAAACCCAGCAGACAGAGCCCAGCTCACAGATGAAAGCCAGGAGGACTCTCTGATGAAGGGTCATGATGAGTGCGAGGGTTTGTACATGGTTAATACACGTCCATATAATTTCCTATATTGCTTTTCTTAGGATGTGAACAAATTTTTAACTTCTGGAGAAAAAAAATGTTCCTGGAAGGGCTCTGCAGCGTGGGAAACAGAAGGGGAGTTCACGTGGCTTGTGGGTAGGGGTGGTTTTTGGGAGCCAGGTTGTCTGAACAGCAGTTTGTGGAAGAGCAGACCACGCGTTAGATTTCTGCAACCAGTTTGCTCACAAATTAGTGGAAGGGTAGGCAAAGAAAACGACAGCATGTTCACACCCCATACTGTGGATTTATTTGTTGTCACCATCCTGGGAACCCTTGTGGCAAAGCCTCAGCGCCGGGGTGTTGCTTGGGAGAGGCTGACGGACCTTCCCAAAGGGGCACCTGCTTTTGGGGGCGGAACTGGGTGTTTCTGTACTAACATAGCAAAGTTCCAGAAATGCCTGTAGTGCTGGAAATCGGCCTGGGACAGGGGGGCGGTCGGCATCGTGTGTCCCTGAAACACAGCCTCGTTGGGCAGAGCGAAATGCCCTGAGGGTGTTCTGGGGTGTTCGCGGGTCTCATCGCAGCCCGTGAGAAGAGCAGGT
Organism: Ibidorhyncha struthersii; assembly: GCA_013398815.1. Taxonomy (NCBI): domain Eukaryota; kingdom Metazoa; phylum Chordata; class Aves; order Charadriiformes; family Charadriidae; genus Ibidorhyncha; species Ibidorhyncha struthersii. The sequence goes on from VZSZ01008856.1 coordinate 474,222, forward strand.
TGCTTTAATGCCACGTTTTGGAGTTGCAGTGGCTGACAAAGTAACCTAGATATCATTTTCCTTTGTGTCAGTTCTAGCCACTAAAATTAGTATTAAGAGACACAGAAAGCTCAGTGGAGTTTTCCCAGTTTATCCTGCGGCTAATCTTTTTATATCTCTTTTTTTTTCTTCTTTAAAATCAGGGGGAGGGGAAACCCTTTCATTCTCTGCAGCTGGCATGTCTAAACTACTAACATATGTGCTTCTTATACAACATACAGTAGCTTAGGACTTTTCAAAAACACAGAACCCCTGAATCCAATAAAATTGCAAATTTCACTGTATTTCACAATATCCTAAATAAACATGAACAGCGTGCATTTCTCTTTCTGGCATCAAATATTAATCTGTCCGTGGTCGGAAATGTGCTTTCCATCTTGTGTGCGCTCACATTGGGTAAACACTTGGGAGATTGCTATTCCAGACCTTTCATTCTCTCCTAGAGTCAAGAGCATGACAAATTTTTCTCCTAATTACACCTGCCACTGTTTGCCTTCTAATACTGTAAATCCTCCATCACATAGTTTTTCAGATTCAGGATTAGGTTCCTTTTCTGTCATACAAATGATTGGAGGTGCAATATGCAGTTAGCAATGCACATTATGAATGTTTAGGATGGGTTGTCTATTTTTTTTTAATTTTTTTTTTTTTTAAGTGAGGGATCTGCGTGAACACAACTAGATCCACGTTTAACTTGTGGTGTTGAACCAGGACCTCTGGGTTGTTTTTTTCTGGCTGTTTTGAACCAGTGGAACCCTCTCCCTCTGTCTGAAAGCGCAGCTGTGTGCTTGTCTCTGCTTTTCAGTTTATTTGGATTTGTCTCTGATAGTGGAAATTGTATCTTCTCATATCTCCTTGCGTGTCTCGGTATTTGTGGGAGAGCACGGAGCTGGGCAGGTGGCAGCTTCCTTCTCTCTAGGGAGTTCACGCCAGTGTGATGCTCTACAGCACCAGGACAAGGATGCGGTCCCTGAGCGCTGGCAAGGAGGCTTTTGGTTTTGGGCATTGCTTGGGGGGACCTCCCAGCTCCATGCTAATGGTGACAGCGTGCGGCTGCCGGAGTGTCCTGGTCTGCCATTGCAGTCCTCCCCAGCAGCTCCTCCTGCCTGCAATGGTTCAGTGTCGGCATCTCACGTCTTTCTGTTGGGAGGGGGCAAAGCATGAGACTCTTGTATCGATCAGGACCCTCTTGTTCTCGATAACATTAAATAACGCCAGGTGTCCCCTTCCCTGGTCTGCAAGAGGTCCCTCGTCTCTCTCTGGCGGGATGGAGGAGATTCAGTGTAAGGGTGTAAGTGTGGTGGTACTTCACTTCCAGAAATAAAGTAGTTCTGGGAGCGGCAGATGGTCCTGATCTGCTCAGTGCTCCTGGGTACAGCAGGACCTTCACAGGCACCATTCGGGAGGTGTGCGAAATCCAGTGACGTGTTTCTGGAGGTCGTGTTGCGTTCGGTTTATTTTGCTTGTGTTTTTGCAAGTCAAAATAGCTAAGAGTGGCCAATGACGATGTGTGAAAACAAGTCGGAAAACAGTGGCGTACCAAGACCCACAGACTGCCCTTCCACAGGACCGTCCCTCCACTTTGCACGTAGGGGAGCGATGGGGACAGTGGTCTCTGCTGGGGTTCTCCTGCTCTGGCTTTATGTTTAAGTGGAAGTCTCTTGGGCAAAGAGGCCGTTTCGCTTTTCTGGTACAAATCCTCCATTAGCGTGTTACAGCAGGGGGGCAGAGAAATTGGGCCAGCTTTGAGCTCATCCAGAGTTGGTACGCAAATGATGAGCTGATAGAAAAAAAAGTGTGTGTGGTATGGGTGAAGGACACACAGTGAGGAAGAACAGCAGCAGAGATGTCCACAGTGCTTGTGTGTGTGTGTGTTTAAATTGGCCATGAGAAGAGTTTGCACGTTACCGTGGGAAGAACGGGTCTCCCAAATCCAGCATGCACACCATGCAGTGCAACACGTGCGGCAGGATGCGGGCGACATGCATCATTCCCGCACCTAAATGACACAGGTATTTTAGTGTGTGGCTAAGGAAGGTTGGGCAAACACCGGCTGCACCGGCAGTGGCTGTATGGTTGTGTGGAGGAAGAGGACAAGTTCATGTTCGCACTATTTTTGCTGTACCGGTTTGCAGTGTGCGCGGGGAGGCTTGCTGTGCCGGTGCCCACTGGTTCGAGCACTAGGAATAAATAGAGGACTTGAGCCTAGAGAGATGGACTGAAACAATTTATTTGATTACTAGGTAAATAAGCTAAGCTCCTTGTGGATAGATGTGTCCGTGGTCGCTCTGTGAAGCGGTATGTTTCTCTGCTTGCTCTTAGCGCTTTTTTAGCCAACTGCCAAGGAGACAATAATTCCTTCCCTCCTAGTAGACTTCAAAAAGTTACATGTTTTTTATTGGAAACTTGGGCAGAAGGGAAGAATTTTCTTCATTAGAAATCAGTCTTGATTTTCAAAATGTAAGGTAAAAAAATTGCCCTCTGCCTGATCTGTTTCACTACAAGACTTTGGATATTTTGGATTCTATTTTTCTTTGAAAAGCTGGAAGATTGACTAAATTAACATTTTCTTGTGCAGTTTTCACTTTGTTTGAAAAGCCCTTACTTGCAGGAAAAGCTTTTTATTTATTCATTACATAAAATCTAGTCTTTCTTACTGGCTGCATCCCTTCAGGACAACCCCTTGAAGGTAACCTACAGGATGAGTACCTCCAGCTTTGCATGGAGCACACACAATACACGTGATTTAGCGTACATATATCGGATTATTACTGCACCCCGGAACAACTGTGAAAATACTATTTTTGTAGCAGAAAGGTAAACCTGCATTTAAAAATCCACTCTTGGTTTTCTAATGCTCCGTGACCACAAAAGGGGGACCTCTCGCCGTCCTCAGCCCACCCTGTTTTCATTCGATTCTCCTTCTGCTCCATGGTGCATTTAATTAATGGGCTCTTAACTAATACTGTTTACTAAAAAAGAGGTGGTTGTCATCCGGTGGATGAGCAAAACGTGGCAAAATTGCTGTTCGTTGAGAAAGGAGATGTGGCTGAGGGTTCGTAAGGGCTTTCTGCATCAAATCCTGTGTTTATTAGAGGGAACAAAGTCTTAACTGGCTGCCGGGCTGGGCTGCGGAGGAGCAGGGAGCCCTGCGCTGCCTGCCTCTGCCAGAAAGAGCTCCAGGAGGGAACACAGGGACAGGTTGGTGGCTTGGGATGGCTCTGTCGGCTCATCTC
>VZSZ01008856.1:477569-497564 GCA_013398815.1 Ibidorhyncha struthersii
TTCAAGGTCCCTTCCAACCTAAACCATTCTATGATTCTATAGTTCTCTGACTCCAGTCTCTTATGTGCCAAGCAAATGGTTCCTGCTGCCCTGTGGGGATTGCCAGTGTTTCAGTCTGGCTTGCGCATTGGCTTCAGTGGCATGTCCCAGCCAAAACTGCGCTCCGCCAACGGACCCACCTCTGGGCTGCAAATAGTTAAATAACTCAAATTGTCTTGCTGGTTGAGTTCTCATTCAAAGTGAGAGGTTTGGGGATGTTTTAGCTGAGAATAAACAATTTCCTTTACGTTTGTATCCTACACGTGAAAAATTTCCATTTTAAAGTAATCTTGTGCTCAAATACAATATTAGAATTCAAGCTCCTCTGAAAGGAGGGTTTGAGCGTCTCAGTTCTCTCCCAGACTCCAAGTGCCAACTTTTGTCCCAGCACAAGTTCTGGGGCAGATCAATCCCATCGTAAAGCTGAGACAACCTCCACCGCCACGCCCCGACTGGCCGCTGTAGGGAGGGAGAAATGCCTGCGTGATTGCAAAATCCACTCTGTTCAGCTGTGGATTTCTTCCAGTTCTTCAGAAGGAAGCCAACAGCAGCCGCTGCCACCAAAAGTCCTATTTGTGCCTGATTGCCATCCCAGTACCATTTCCAGGGGTGACAGGCATATCGGAAAGGGCTGGGCCGAGGCCAGCTTGGGCACCGGCTGCATCCCTGCCGCGGTGATTTACGGCGACTGGCTGCGGCGGGGATGGTTTGTGGCTGTGACCCGGTTGTGACCCCGGCAGATAGCAAGGCAACGTTTCCGTGAAACACAAACAAAAGGTTAAATGCTCCGGTTCTCGGCTTAGACAGAGCCAATCATTCTGAAGAGACTGTCCCCCCCTCTTTAATTGGTTCTTTATTTCATGTAATATTTCTTTCGCTTGCTCGCCTTTGCGCTCTCTCTCCCTCTCCCTTGCACTTGTATACGCAAACTCGCCCACTCGCCCTCTTTAAAACATCTTAATAGCAGCCACTTTAAAACTACGCGGCAGCTATTTTCTAGACCTCTTTACAACGGGCTGGATAACATCTCCATCACACGTGGCAAGTTTAATGAGTTAAATCTCTCAAGGGTTTCAGCGTTTGCTTCCAGGGCTGCAAACGTGATTGCCCTATTTTTCCGGGGGTGGATAGCGCCGTGTCTGGCAGAGGGCTCTGGCTTTTGGCAGCTCTCTCCCTGCTCCCAGCGTAGGTACCGCCGAGGCATCCCTCCCTCCCTCGCAGCCTGCTAACTCCGCTCCTGACACACGAATGAGTCACAGACAATATGCTGCAGATCGGCAGCGTGCGCCAGGGAGCCGGGAGTCGCAGGAGCATCGCTTTTGTCTTCTGCTCTCAGCAGAGAGAGGAGAAGGAAAGCTGGAAGCACCTCCCGCGCTACCTACTGCCCCGTCTCCTCCTGCGCTTCCCCAGCAGGAGAAATCAAACACCGAAGGAAGAGGCTGAAAAGTATCAAATTTGTGTGCTTAAAAGCTTCCAGAAAAAGTTACCTTCCAACTGACTACACGGTGCCTCCTGTAGTGCTGTCAGCCCCACGAGCTTTTTTGAAAGTGCATACGGGAAAGGTAAAAATGGAAACGTTCAAAGTTTGTCCTGGTAAAGAAGGGTGACAAAAACCCAAAGGCAGAGGGCTCGGCTTCCTGCCCTCCGGCTAACCCTCACAGGAAAGGGTTAAAATAATCAGCATTTAACTCAGCAGAAGCTGCTCTGCATGTCACACACACCTACTTTACAGCTGATGAACTGGTTCTCAGGCAGGTTAGTGACATGCCAGAGATCAGGCAGGGAATTTGGGGGGGTTTATGCTAAACAGGACCAGCTGTGATGATCCGAACTGGCTTTCTGTGACCAAACTTCCCTGATTCTGCAGGACTGGGAGGGAAAACCAGAAGGAAAACCCAGGTGTCCTCCCTTGGAGTGCTGTTGGCTGTTCCTGCTGATGAATGAGCGCGGTCCATAAACGTTGAACTTTGATTAATTCCTAGTGTCCAAAACCTGCTAGAACTTGGCCATTTGGCCTCACTGAAAGCGGCACTCAGATGTCACCGTGATAGGAAAGGCAGAAACCACCTACAGCAGCAGCGGCTGTAAAACATCGGGAGAAGAAAGTGACAGCTCGGAGTCATCTCACTTACCATCCCTAAAGGACTGTGCCGGCATAAAGCTGCACGGCATGAACGGATTCGCTCACAAGTTACATCAACAAAGCTATGATGAATTGAACTAAATGAACTGAGGCAGTCCATAAAAAGTGTTTGCCTTCTTTTTAGTCCTGGAATTGGAGTTTATGAAGTGATTGTTCAAGATAAATAGGAGCTGCTGCAATAAGTTCAAACTAGTTTAGAAAACTATATATCCCTATCCCATAAATGGTATTTTTTCCCCCCTCTGAGAGCTAATGTTTTTCTTGGATTGTTTATGTTTTCAAACTCGGGTTTGACCAGAAATATCAGCAATCTTAATGACATTTTAAAGTAGTATCGTGGATTTATGATACTGTCGTTAAATTCAGGGGTTTCAAAATGCCAGATTAAGCGTTAGTTTCTGTTATTTGCTGGTGCGGCAGGTCAGCGTTACCCTCAGCACGCTGAACGCGGCGGGTCGGCGAGGGGAATGTCTCATTCCGGCCGGGCTCCCGCGCACGTGCTGCCTCTCCCTGCCCTGCCTCGGGCTTCTTGGCTGCTGATTCCCTTAGAGAAGGGCCCTGCCTGCTTTACTGCCCATCCTACACCGACCTCCAGAAATCAGCCTTGAAGGTCAATCATGAGAAAGGTAAATCTCAATCTCCCCCCAACTTGTGCCCTTCTGACTGTTGGACAATACTTCGTTGAAAGCGAGGAGTTGGATTTGCCTGCAGAGAGCTGGGGGTGCCGCGCCGTCTGAATATGCCGTGCCACGGAACAAAGACATTGTAATTCCCCTGGCGAATATTAGAAATAGATGCACACATGTACAGAGCTTTTCAGAATACTGTAATTATATTTATCTTCCTGCTCTTGCTTGTAAATTTTTTTTTGTGGAAGATTAAAGCCGGTGGTTTACGATCCAGACTGCTTTCCTCCATCCCCTTCCAGCAAACTGGCAAGATGTTGTCAAATGCTTCCCATGTGTCACTCGCATTTGTCAGTTTAAAAGGTGTTGCCCTGTTTGCCGTAAACCGGTATATAGCAGCAGTAGCCTTTCCCTGCAGTAAATTAAGAGCTGAAGCATCAGCTGAGCTCTCGGCGCTGGCTCAGCATCAGCCCCGGCGACACTTGGCCGCTGCTTGGACACGAACTGCCGCTGCAGAACTTCTCACTGAGTCCCGGCCAGCGTTGGTGTCCTGGGGAGCATCACGGACTCCATGCAAACGGTTGCTTGATGCTGTGGTCCTTCTGGAGGAGAGGATGGGAAATAATTGAGGTTCTAAAATAAGCAGTCGCTCTCTAGTTAGTGTTAATGAGCGCATGAGATTTAATTAATTTGGTCCAGCAAATGGGTCACCGGTTTCCTCAGCCGGAGAACGGTATCACAGATGGGGAACACAGCAGAGGACGCTGCCCCTTAAATAAACACTTTGGATTTTATACAGTGGCGTTTCTGGGCTTTTGGCTTAACTTTATAACCTGCTCAAGGCAGTTGGTTATTGCAACTGGGACGTAGGAAGACACCAGATAAGAGACTCAACCGCTGATCAGGTGGCTAATGTGGTGGTTGTCTGCCAGCTGATTTCTGCTTCGCGTAACATGGGTAATTTTAGCTTGCGTGAAATTAAAATCCCCCCTCTTCGCAGCCCCACTTCTTCTCACTTGTCAAAGTAATAAAATGCCAACTCCTCCCAGCTCGGCCTGCATGTAAACAGTGTTAATGTAGCAACAAAACAGCGCGGTTTGAAATGCCGGCTGCCGCTTCCCCGAGGAGCCTGAGCGCAGCCCGGGGGACCGAGGGATGGAGCGCCGGCTTTGACTTCGATTTCTCACTTCTGCTCAGTATTTCTGACTCGAGCTGGTTTGTATCCGCCACCTTTTATTTAAACATAGGAGGTTTTTTAAAATTTAAATTAGATCTCGGAAAATAGATACTGTGCACCTTTGTGTTGGTAAGAAAAAGAAGTGGTGTCATTCATGTCAGATAATTGGTGGTTTTAGCTCTCTGCAGAATAAATTACAGCAGTCATATAATGGCCTTTCATCCAATCACTTCTCTACTCCAGATCTAGACTTGAAATGAGGTTTGTTGAAAACATCATTTCAGGGATTATTGACCACAGCAAAACCTTGTTGTACATGTTCTTTGTATGTATTGAAAATACATGAGTTAAAAAGGTAATAGTTGGTGTTTTGCCAGTGAATTGGAAGCTGCTCCCCAGGATCGGCGGGAGGTACAAGGCTCTCGGGGAGCACATTCAGTCTCTCTTCTCCCTCCAGAAGGAGGATGGGAGGTGGGGGCTCGGTGCTCCGGGCACGAGAGTCGCTGGGAAATGGGCTGTACCCTCCTTGTGATGGTTTCTGAGCTCAGATGGTGGGCAGTGCTCTATTTAGCAAGAGGAGATTTCATTTAGCCCGTTTGTTTGACCAATGGGCAAGCTATAGGGGATGTTTTGGTATCTGTGACTTCTAAACTATTATCTTCTGTGCGTTTAAATGACCGTTGTTTAGGTACTATGCAAAAAGGCAGCGTGGGTATGAGGAGTGAGTTGCACAGGTTGCTCTTTAGGGCTCGATTGCCTTTCTTCTCATACATGTACAGTCCCTCGTGCCTGCAATCCTTGTCCCTTTCTGGGCCTTCTCCATAGTGCAGAAGTGCGTTTGGATAATCTCGTATCGGGTGCCAAAGAGTTCAAACCAATCTTTACGTCAGAAAAGGTTAAAAGACAATGTGGTCATAATCTACAAATACCAATGAGGGGAAGAGTAAAAGACAGTAAAAGACTCCAAAGCTGAGCAGGAAAAAAAAAAAAATTATAACTAGGTTCCATGGTTGAAAACTGATGGTAGACAAACTCAAATGAGAATTGAAGTGTGTGTTTTGACAGTCACAGTAATTAACCATTGGAGAAAATTGCCAGGGGATATGGTAGATGCTCCATCACTCACAAGTTTTGTAAATAAAGGCTGAATGTCTGTATAAAACAAAACACTATTGCTTGGGGAAAAAAGTTATGGATGAGCTACAGGAACTGTGTACATTCAATTCCTGGGTCTGAGTTCAGGTTGGAGGTGGGCCCAGAGGAGCTCTGTGGATCTCGCCGGCATTGAAATCCAAGGACCTGCTCGTTCGGAGCCCGGGCTTTTGGGCAACACAAACCTTGGTATTGCCCCACGCTCGCTCTCTCAGTCATTTTTCACTCCTGCAAGAATTCAGGGACTCGCTGGCTCTAAGCTGAACAAAGCCCCGCTTGAGGAACATAAAAGACCCCACCAAAGCCAAGCTGGTCTTGCAGCACTTGTCGCAGAGAGTGAAACAACTCTGATGGAATAATTGATCATTTGCTTGACTAAGGATCAAAGCACCTGAAACTTGGTCACCTCTGTCTGCCATAGCATGCCCTGAAAGAATAAATTCTTGAAAAATAGTCTTTTCCGTTTGTATTATTTACTCCCTTTTCCCACTTATTCTCATTTCAATCTAGTACAAAACCTGACAGCTCGGAGGCCCGTGTGACGGCCCTGGAAGCAGCGACCATTAGCTTCTGCAGCGCCAGTTTTCTAAAGCAAGCTCGGGGATTTAGGCGCCCAGCTTTGCATACGGATGAATGGGAATGAGGACTGCCAGACTCCTGAGCAGCTTGGGAAACTTCAGCTCCTCCTATTTCTGTTTCACTGTTTAACTTCTGGTACTCGGGAAAGTTCCCCGAGTCCCTGCCTGCTGAGACCGAGAGGGAGGAGCCCGCCCAGATGTGCTTGCTCCTTTATTTTAATCTAGTCCCTATGACAATGACATGAAGCTCTGTAGAAGGGGAGGAGGCGTGTTGGGTTTGTGCTGGGGAAGTGCTTTTCTTGCCTGCTTGTTTTCCTTTCAACCGAATTATATGACCCCTGCCAATAGGCTGGGTACTAGTAAAACCAGAGCCACCCTAGCGCACGGTTTCCGCACCGGTGTAAATGAAGCCTGTATCGTTTTATTTCTCTGGAAAGTGCTTCTTACACTGTGCCTGTTTCAGAGCTCAGTGGCCACCTTTTATGTGACTGCTGCTGCTAACGGTTCCTTTGCTTTTCGTCTGTCAACCTACTGTGGCTGCTTCGCATCTCCCTCCTGCTGCATTGTTCAGCTGGTTTGAATTTGCTTCCAAAATGCACCAAGTGTATTTGTTTTAAACCTCCAGATGGATACTCACTGTTCCCAGTTTCTTTTAAAGCTGTATCATTTGGGGAGAGCATCTTGTAGCCCCTAAGGAAATAATATAGGCAGGGTGAAAAAAAAAAAAATTCCCCTCTTTGCTTCTAAGTGGAGTTCACATCTCGCAAATCAGAAATAAAATCTCAGTGCTTTGACAACGCAGAAAATTCTCCAGAAATAGGAAATATTTTTACCTTGTTTTCTCCCCAATTTGTCGTGTGTGGTTGCGTGGCAAAAGCATACTGAAACTGTGACTCTCCCCTTCAGATCAAATCCTGTCTTCAGCGAAATTCGCGAGGCAGAAGTAGGATCAGTGGAAAGATCTGATGCGGAGTGAGGTGGGATGCTGGATGCAGTAATCCAGTGCCCAACAGAGCCACAAGTTCCTGGGGAGTTTTCTCCAGGGGTTGCTCTGGGCTGAAGCAGAGAGAACTGTGTGGATGTACATACACTTAGCTGTACTTTTCGTTATGTCTGCACAGCTTAATTTGCAGAGTTTGAACCCAGAGTGTGGGTAACAGGACAATGGCCGAGCCCGAAGTCCTGGCAGTCCATGCTGAGCTGTCAGTTCAAGAAATTAGACTTTTCTTGCGGGGAGGGTATTTTACCAGCTGCCTCCTTTCCCTTCTTTTTCTAACCTTAGTAGTGAACCACACATGGTTTTGCTTTCAGAGATCTCCCAGTTCGTTTCACTCAGTCTCTCGTTTTGTATCGGCCGATGAAAGATTACCATACGAACACAGATATTCCGATTAGTACAACTACGAGTAAGCGAGGTGTGTTTGTGCCCAAGAGCTATCCATCAACCGGAGGAACGACAAGAAGGGTCTGACGTGCTCCCCGCCCTCCAACACAGCCCTCTGCGTGTTGCGTTCGTTCATACTAATGCCTTTGATAAAGCCCGGTGGCCTCTTGCTGCTCGTCCCAGGCCAGCCCAACACCCCGGCTCGGCTGCCGCTTCCCAAGGTTGGCTCCGCGCTCTTCTTGCTCTCTTTTCTCCTATTATGGACAGTCTGGACCAATTATTCCCCATGTTCCCATTGTGAATCAAAAGTACTTCTGAGCTCTCTAAAGGCAGAAAAGCATCAAAAACCAGTAAAAGTCCATCCATTCTAAGAATTACAAAAAAATCCAGCTATGCAGGTTAACTCTTGCAATTGTGGTATTATCTAAACCTTTGCCTGAATGGAAAACGCTGCTGTTTATAGAGCAAGAAAAGGAGGTAAGTGCTCTGCTCGTGGGAGGGAGCCCCAGACAGAGACAGGTCTCAGGTGCTGACTGTGCGTGTAGACATGGAAAGAGAAAAACAGCCTTTCAGGAGGATCAAAGAGTGGACTTCTTTTAAAAATCAAAGGGTTAAAAAACCCTTTTGACTCAAAGGGTTAAAAAAAAGGCATAAACGCAATTTTGGAAGGTGTAAAGAATTACGGTGTGGGGCCGGGACCCAGCAGGGAGGGTTTCAAGCCAGAGCAAAGTTTTACAGCCACGTTATAAACTCTGCGAAACAGGGAAGGGGTTGGGAGGAGTCCTTGACCTTTTATAAGGCCACCAGGTGCTGTTCTGGCGATAGCGTGGTCTTGCTGCGGACTTCATTAGCCAAAGGGAAAACGTCTTCATCCTCCGCAGCGCTCTCAGGGGAGTCGGGTTAATAGGAACCAGATCACGGGCAGCACTGAGACTTTGTCAACTCTGGAGAAACAAACCGCGGTTTGATTGTTCCCTCCACGAGGAGATCAGGGAGGAGATAGGGTCCAGCTGTCCAGCCATCTAGGAGACTAATTAGTCCAATTAATTAAGAAGTTGCTCCATGTTTCCCCAGTGTCACACAGGGCTCCGAGAGAGAGAATGACAAGGGTGCAGAGAGCGAGAGGTCATAGGGAAAGCTTAATGTCTGTTGGGGTAGATACACAGTAATTAAGTGACAATAGACAGGAACTTTGCTGCTAGAAGAGTGCTAATTAAAACCTGTAGGGTACTATTCTCCCTCCGGGTATGCAGCATGTGCCCCTATATCCCACTGGCATGAATGGGACCAATCCGGCAAGGAGCAATTTACTTTGCTCGTGTACCAGCAAGTCTTTTGCTCAGTGGCTCTTGCACAGGTGCCCATGTCGTACGCAGCGTACGTGCCCGGGACCTCAGACAGCTTCGTAGCCCTCAGGAAGATCTATGGAGAAACAAGACGTTAGCTCCATCTTACGGATGGGAAGACGGAGTTTTGCAGTGAGTGCAGGTGCTGGGCTCCTCCATGGCCAGCGCTCCGGGCACGGAAGCTCAGAACGTTCTGTCCTTCGGCAAGGAGCGTTTGGTTTACTGGTGACTTGCTCAGGGAGTCTTTCTGCAGCAAAGTAACCTGTACCTTTGGGTTTATGTGCATAATTATTTGTCCTAGCTCATTCTTATGGCCCAGGAAGATGATTTCTTCACTAAGTGCTTGGTCAGAGGCAACGTGTCACCCCAAGGCCATGGGCAGCCTCACCAGCCAAGAGGAGACCCAATGAAACCGAGCAGGATATTTGCTTTTCTGCGGTCCGTGTGCTATCGCACTTTATACCCACAGCAGGGAGATCCATCCTCAGTTGAAACCTAAGCAGCAAACGTTAACATTTCATGTTAAAACCTAAGCCAATCCACTTTATACTCCAGACACGGCGTCCTGTGTGAGCATTGCTGTTGGATAATCACACAGTGGTGTGGCCTTTTGCCCTCGTGCCTCGCACAACACACCCGAGGCCTGAGATTAGGCTCCAATAATAACACACCCCGTTGTGCCTTTTTGCTCAATTGATAAACCTGCTGTATTAGGAGATATTGTCATAAAACTGAATGGCACCCTGTAAACCTGAATCACTCTCTCTTCCTTGTAGCCAGGGAATTAGATGTTCTAGCTCCTGTCTTGGCTTTATTTCATGTCCGCAATATGCAAGAGACTATATAAGCTGCTGCTTTATTGTTTTTAAAACACTATGAGCAACACTGGTGCTGTATAAATATCTATTTTATATACTTTGTCTGATTTCTGTCTCACTCACTGCTGTGTAACTCCACTGACGTCCACACGGGTCGTTTTTGGTTTATATCCTGATCGGAGAAGCAGAATTTTACCCCTTATTTTTCTGCAGAGGGTATGCGAGGAGAGACACTACTGCTGTATACATAGCTTGGCATGGAGTTGAGTTTTTCCGTTGTGATCCCGGGTTATAACTGTGCAAGAGGCACTTTGCGGAGGTGTGTGTCCATGCGAGGTGGACACCCCCAGTGCTCCTGCGCCCTGCTATGGGGCACAGATTCCAACCCTTTCCTGGACTTGCTACTTGAGCTGCAAGTCCATAAAGAGAGCAGAGAGAGCCCAGGGATGGAGAAAACGCTGTGGCTGGGGATGCTTTTGGAAGCTTTTTGCTCATAGAGCTGGCAAACTAGAAATAGGCTCTTTCTTCCCCTCCAAATGCGTCTGTTTCCCATCCCTCCCTCCCCACCTTGTGAAATTTCCCTCTTTGTCAGGATGCACTTATAAAGTTGGCGTCCGGAGTGGTGCGACCACTGAAGTCCGGCGGATTTCCATGACAGAGCGGCACCCGGGGTGCCCTCGCTCCGTAGCAGATTGATTAACAAAGCATCTCACTGGGGTGGCCGCCCGGGGCGGCTCGGTGGCCCGTGCGGCGCTCCCCGCCGGGCGGCACGCTGCTCGGCCGGCACGGGCGAGGGACGACCACTTCTCCCTGTGTCTGTCCCCTCCCCGGGCTAGGGATTAACCAGGAAGTGATACAAAAGGCACATATGCTCCTGTGTCCAGTCCTGTCTATTCATATGTGTGTTACTTAGCCTAATAAGGATTAGACTTAATGAATTGGAAGGAGTTAACAATATAAAGAGGCAATAGAAAAAGGCCTAAGTAGTCGTAATTCCATTTCATGTAGCTTTGGTGTTGCTTTGCTTTCAGCGAATAGGTGTAATCCTCTTTGAAATCAAAGGTGGTACAAAGTATGAATTTAAATTTGACATTTACAGCTCCTGTAAGATTTAGTATTCCAGAAAGGTTTGCTCTTCAAAAAAAGAAAAAAGACACGCCATCTGCTCTGCAGGACCGTCCCTCCACACAGCTCCTGCACAAAAGTTTCATGGCAGCGGGGTTTTTCCAGCAGGAGAAGCGCCAAGGCCTGGGGATGGGTGGCATCTGGGGGTCGCATCTCTGCCCTCTGCCTTTGAGGATCCCACACGCGCCGGGTCGATTTAACTAGATTAGTTTGCAAACTGGTGCACATTGTGGATTACCGGGGAGCTGCGGTTTGAGCCGGCGGGCTCTCTCACCATGATAAATGTTGTCCGTGCTGCGCTTAGGAGAGGGCACAGCCGCTTAGTTTCTCCCAGCATCGTCTCTGCTGCATCTCTGCATCTCTGCTGGCGTTGCATGGGCAGCGGGAGCCGCGAGCCATGCCGCTGGTACCTACCTTGCAGCTCATCAGAAGCAGCACTCGCCTCCCAGTCCCAGTTTACCTGTCGCTTGGTGCCAGTGAGACAGGGACGCTCTACGGCACAAGCACAGCCATGAGGAGAGTGGTGCAGGATTGGCCTCTTTTTCCTCACCTCTGCTAAGAGGGACGTAACGAACGCACCTTTCTGATGGCTTGTGAGCTGAACTCCCAAGCGTGCCTGTAAATATGTCTGTATTTTCCCAACTGAAAGTCAAGATGAGACTCCCTTCTGCCATTTCTGTCCCGATGTGGGGGTGGGAGATGCCAGTTGGCCCCGTTGGAGGCACCCGCTGGTGTCCTGTGCCCAGCCTGTGCCAGACGGAGCCGACCGCAGCTGCACCTGTGAGGATGCTTGGCCGCAGTCCCGCTGGGCACGCAGCACCTGGTAGCGTCCTTGGCACCTTGGCCATGTTTGCCCTGTGAGCAAACGCTTTGGCCGCTCCTCGCACAGGTTCATTTTTCTTGTAGGTTTAAAGAGAAATCGGCTGGCCCCGGGGTTACCCCACGGTGACGTGTATCACAAGCAGTTTCACTGAAGAGTGGAGAAGCATGGGTGTTAAAACAGCCTAACCAGAAAAAAAGCCCTGGGACCCCGGGGGATGCCTTCTGCTCTTAAAATCAGCAATAGACGGAGCTGCCTTACTTTCACGTGCGGTACGGGATGCCTGGAACGAACCCGGAGCTGTGGGTCAGGACCCAGCTGGGCCCAGGTGAATGCAGAGCACTGGCCTTTTGCCCCCAAAACGTACAGCAGAAAACATCTTACAGCTTTTTAAAATGTGTCTCCCGTTTAGACCTTCCAGTGCTTTTTCTGTATTCTCAGCTTTAAAATGCATCAAGCTTCCCATACCTTTGGGAGTGACGTCCCCGGGGAAACCCAAACATGGCGCTCTGGTGGCTGGAAAATGAAAAAAAATAAATAAAGTGGGGGAATTTAGGGTGTTTGAACTGGCAGCAATCAATGGGCTGGGGGTGACGGCCTCACCGTTCCTCCCGGTCCCTCTGTACGGCGTGCGTCAAAACTGTCCTCAAAGATATTTTTTTCTTGCTCCTGAGAGCAGACAGGCTCTGCGTGGAGGTGTCATTTGCTGCCTGTCCCTTATGTCATTGATTTTTAAGTCGTTAATTAACGCTAGGTGTCAGCCTGGAAGATGAATTCCGGCCCTACTCTCCCTTCTCTTTTGTTTTTTGGATTGTAAATGTTATAGATCTCCCATGATGGAGGGATGAGGGGTCAAAGGACATGAGAGCATCTCTGCATATGTGCACACAGTCCTCCCGAACTGCCCATCTGTATCACTCAATAGATGGGGACGGGTGGCGGGGGGGGACACATCCCTTTTGTTGCCTGTGTCACTTCAGATAGAGACGTATCAGCTTTGGAGGGACAGCGTGGCTGTGTGCGCGCGCACATGTGCACATCGGGTGTAGGGGAATGCTCTCGGTGCCCGGCTATGCCAAATTTTACCACCTCTGGTGTTTTGCCACTCTCAGAGAGATTCAGAAGGGACTGTCCGTGCAAAAGGAGGGGTTTGCTCCGCACCGTGCTGGTCCTGCTCTGCTGCAGACTGGCTGCAAAACGCCAGGGAGGGAGGAGGAAACAGCAAATTTTCATCCGCAGACCTATTCGGAGCCCTTCGCGGTTGTCAGTAGCTGTACTCTGGCCGCGTTTGGCAATAACTTGAAATCGAAGCTGCCGGTGGGTTTTTCCAGGCTGTAGTGAGATGGGATCAGTTTGCTCTTAGTACAGCTGAGCGGAAAAAGCCCAAAGCATCCCCCAAGCGGAGCTGCAGCTGGTCTGCCAGGGCTCGTCCTCCCCCGGGGATGGCAGCAGTCCCTTGGAGAGGCTCTGCAGTCAGGGAAATGCTGCCGTGGCTCCATGTGCCTGCGTGGAAGAGGAGCCTCTGGTCTCCTGTGCCATCGGCGCTGTGTTTCATGAACTGATGTGGTCTGGGCCACCTTGACTCGGTGTCACCTCCTTGCGCCGTGCAAGGGACAGCAGAACTCTGTAGCAGTGTCCTCGGTTCAGCTCTTAGTAAGTGTTTAAATAACCTGAGTATGGAGAAAGGACACCGTGCGGGTCTGTGTCTGCAAGGTCCCTCTGCAAGGAGGTGCGATGTCCCCATCTCCGCCACCCCGGCACATCCTTGCCCTGGTGCCTGGCTTTGCTCTCCACGTGCCGCGGCAGCATCACCGCATCAGGCAGCGGCGTGCGGGGAGGGGACGGCGGAGCCCACCGGCTCAGCAAACAGAGTTCAGCACCCAGCTTTTGGGGTGGAGAGGGACCGGCTCGGAAAATGGCACAAGGCAAACTGCAAAAAGCTCTGGGGGAGGAGGAGAGCGGAGCGCTTCGGCGGTCTTTTATTAGTGGCATTAACACTTACTGATATAAATGAATGAGGCACGACAGGAGTGGATTGGCTAAGGCAGATGAAGAAACAGGTCCTCGCACGTCTGTGGGGTGGTGGGGCAGCCGGTGCTTGTGATGCGCTCTCCTAAGAGAGGTTTGCGGAAGCCTCACCGGTGCGGCTGGGCTGGTGCGGGTCCAGCGTTCGCTGTGTTGCCTGTTGTGGTGGCCGGCACCGCTGCCTCGCGGGGGGGACAAGAATTTCGTGTACTTCATGGCTGATTTCCAAAAACAAAAAAAAATAGCTTAGGCTGAGAGTGGACTCAGTATCCATTTCGAACTGTATGTTGCTATGAAC
The DNA here is from genome assembly GCA_013398815.1 of Ibidorhyncha struthersii. Taxonomy (NCBI): domain Eukaryota; kingdom Metazoa; phylum Chordata; class Aves; order Charadriiformes; family Charadriidae; genus Ibidorhyncha; species Ibidorhyncha struthersii. The sequence goes on from VZSZ01008856.1 coordinate 491,101, forward strand.
TACAGTAAGTGGAAATTCTCAGTATCGCGTCCATCCTCCTCTTTTTCCTAATCCTTATTAATTTGCGACGCATCCCTGTTCTCTGCAGACACACGCTGCTCGAGCCAGCTCTGAGGAAGAGGGTTTGTTTGTGTTTTCTTACTTCAGTGGAAGGGGAGAGAAGCAGAGAGAAGGCAGTGCCCTTGAAAGACAAACTTTAAACACACTGAGCCTGTGTGCGCTGTACATAGCCCCTGGACAGGATACGGAGGATAATAATAGCAAAGCATTGGGATTGTGCGCCAAGAAGCGTGTGTTGGGCAGAAGGGCATTTAAAAGGATTAAGCAAACAGGTACTGCAGGACTTGGTGATTTGTGAAATCTGATCCATTCCCAAAGCCCCCCAAATGAAGTGTTTTTCAAAAGTCTCTTCAGACACCCCTAAGGGTAAATGTAATCTTTACTGGGATTGGCAGTGGTGTTCCCCATCCTCCCCCCGCAAAAAAAAAAAAAAAAAAANAAAAGAAAAGGTGAGAGGTGTTTGTGAGAGCTGCTGGCAGAGCCTTCATCCCAGCGCCCCTCCAATTTGGTGCTGTGATTTCATCAGGGGTTTTGCCCGCACCCTGCGGTACCTGTGCTGCTGTTGAGGGACCCTTGTGACCACGTCACTCGGTCGTGTCACTCGTAGCTGCTGTCAGTGTGGTATAAACAGTGCTAACGAAATGTGCAATCAGATTTCAGAGCATCTCTGACTCTGAAGGATAAGTTATTCTGTTACTGAATTGCCTCCCTGGTATCACGTTTTATTACGCTGTGAAGTGCATGAAGAGTCTCACGATTCTCTCTGCTTCAGTTTCTGTTCCTAACACAGCTTTATCTTGCACTTTGTTTTGTTTTCTAACTTCTCACTTAATGTTTGCTTTGCAGTAGTTTGAGAAATGGATTCTGAAATCCACTGCCCTTTTGCCCGTGTGCGGGGTGGGAGGAGACGTGGGGGAGCCGGGAGAGAGGACCCCGCGGGGAGCCGGGCACTGCTGCCCACGCACTGCGCTTGCGAACATGCAAACTGGCACTGCCGCTCCGTTTTATTTAAACAAAATCTAACATTGCCAGGTTTTTACAAGAAAACCGCCACACGTTGCACACCTGGGCAGTGTGAGAACGAGCGCCCAAATAGCGAGTGGAGCCGCCTCCACTTGAGGTTTCCTTTCCTGACACAGGTAACTCCTGGTGCCACCACGGCCACGTTGTCCTTGCTGCCTCCCCAGGTGGACACGTTGCTGCTCTGTTGCCCCAGGTTCAGCCCGGTGGAGCAGCCTTTGCTTTTGAATACAGTATATTTTTTATTTATTCCATCAGAACAAATCCACTTTGGTACTTCTGGACAAATCTGCTACATTACGATGTTACCTTGGTTGCGTCACTGTTATTTTCACGTAGTGATTTTTCCTTTCTGCAGTATTTTTGCTGACTGAACATGGTGGAGAGCTGCGTCTTAACGCTGTTACAATTCCCCATCTCCTCCAGCCATGGAGAGGTTGCACGCTCCAGTTCACTGCCCGCTCCCTTCTTCCTCTGGGCTCTCGGGATAATATCTCCCCTTGGGAGTAACACAAACCAGAGGGAGGAGTGGGAGGAGGAACCGTGCTGCTCCATGGAAGTTTGGGATGTTTTACTTACTAGAGACTGTTGATCAACTGATTGCCGCTGCTGTGAAAAAAAGAAAAAAAAAAACAAAAAACCAACAAACAAACAAAACCCAACAAAAACTCCAGGAGTATAAATCGCAAATGAGCTTTGGAGAGGGTGATGCTAAATTTTCCCATGCACGGACCTAAAGCAGGCTGAGCTTGTTTTCTACCTTGGATGCTGATCCAGCTATACACACCGTTAATCCACTGTCCCCTCACCGTACTGTAAATCAATCGGCAGGTCACACGCAAAGTGTTTTTGTACACTGGGGTTAAGAACGGGCCTCGGACCCGCTGGCTTCAGGTCACACCAGCGTCGCAGGCTGAAGGTTGATGCTATCAATGGTGGGATTTGGGGGTAAGCTTTTATTAAGTGGGAGAATGATATCTTCCGTGGTCGAAAGGTTTTTTCTGGGAGAGCTTTGGGTTGTGCAATTAATCATCAACTATGTTTTGCCCCGTTTTCCTCTTCCCCAGAGGACACGAGCAGAGAGCTAAGGTCGTGGAAAGCCCTGTTTCAAACGGCCAGCTCTTGGCTGTCATTCTTCCTCTGCTGTTCAAAAGCTTAGAGTTTTTCTATAGTTCTGATAATTTTTTCTCAGCCTGCCTCAGTTTTCCTCCGGAGAATTTCCCATTTTCTGCATGTTTCCTACTTCTCCATATATGAATGTGTATCTGTGTGAAACATCACAGAAGCACTGAAAAAATCTAGAAGGTTCTTAAGTCATGCTACTATAAACTTGAGAGATGGCCCACGTTAGTTTAGAAAGCTCACTCCAATCTTGCAGGAGGCTCTTGGGATAATGTCTGAAATTTGGGAGCGGAGGCTCCAGGCTGCATTCAGGGAGGACTGGCAGATTTGGGCATAACAAGAATCCACCCAAAGGAAATGTTTGCCCAAGCTTCTGGGTTTCCCCAACATACATTCACGCCAGGAAAACACAAATCTGGCTGAACAGGAGGTTGTAGAGAGATGGGGACTGACCTCTTCTCCCTAGTGACAAGTGATAGGACGAGAGGAAATGGGTTCAAGTTAAGCCAGGGGAGGTTTAGGTTGGATATTAGGAAAAATTTCTTCACCGAAAGGATTATCCAGCATTGGAATAGGCTGCCCAGGGAGGTGGTGGATTCGCCACCCCTGGAGGTGTTTAAAAAAAGGGCAGACCTGGTACTTGGGGATATGGTTTAGAAGTGGCTTTGTCAGGTTAGGTTAATGGTTGGACTCAATGATCTTAAAGGTCCCTTCCAACCCCAACAATTCTATGATTTTGTGAATCTCAGTCCTGCGGTCTTGTGTGTGTGCTCACGTCCTGAGGAAGGGTTTTGTTTGAGAGCAGAAGGATCCCCCTCAACGGCTGAAGTTCACCCCTGTGCATAAATCTCTGGGAACCAGGTCTCCACTGTCTCATGGCACACAAAGACCTTTGGGGACATGTTGATCTGAGCCACGGGCTGACCCTGGGTACAATAAGTCAGGTCCTGCTGGGAGCATCCCTGGCACGAGTTACGCTCCTCTGCTTGCTCCTGTGGTGAAGAGGATCCTCCTGTAAAGACAACGAACAGAAAGCTGCGAGGTACGCGTTCCCTTAAATCAAATGCCAGCACACAGCAGGGCCCTGTTTTCAATAGGACACTGGCTCTCAAAAATTTACAGTATGATTGGTTAAGGCAAGTAATTTTATTCCGTAAGCAGCCCTGTACTGTGGGGTTATTGCAGCGCTGCCAACGCAGGCTGTAAATATCTCTGGACAACAAAACTATTCATTAAAGAAATGTACCTTCAGACATATAGCCTTAAGTTTGCGGACACTTAAATACCCCTCTATAATGCCACTTGTTATTGAGTGTGACTGCAGCCGTACCCCCTCGGACTCCCTGTCCGCGTCTGGAGTAGAAGCTGGGTAATCTTTTGTGGGGATGTGTTACCGCTTCGTTAGCTGATTCCTCCCTTCGCTCTTCTTTGAGATGTCCTTAGCATGACAATATCATGTTATCCTCCTGCCGTCTTCCAGCCCATGGCATGGGGACTCATACTCTGATCTTTCATCTGAGTCTGCTATTTGCACCATTCTGAACAAGTTATTGTTAAAGTGACGTCTTAATGCCAGTTAACAGATTGATCTATTACCTGTCTCCCTACACAGGGATGTGGAAAAGAAATGAGAGAATCCTTTAATCATTGGAATTGGGGAAATATAGCTGAAGAAGACCTCTAACAACAAACAAGTTATTTTAAAAGTTCGCAAGTTTCACGTGGTTCACTTTAATAGATGGGTTTATTCCAGCAGAAAGAGAGGTCTTTGTGTCCCTTGGACCCACGGAGGATTAATGACATTGAATCATGTTCCACGGATGCGAGCAGGGGGTGAGACCTCCCCTCTTTTCATTGAGCACATCTTAACAAAATTTGCCCGTTTGTCTCTTCAGGCCTAAAATGGGGCAGAAGATCCAGGGAGTCTTTTTTAACGTGCTGCAGAACAAGTTCTTCCCACGTAGAGGCTAATTCAGCACATTTACCAGTCCAGAGCGAACGGAATTGTATAAATAATAATTAACAATAACAAATCTAAAGATTTAGGAGAGACATGCAGGAACAACACTTAATGGATAGACAGGGCATCTTTCATGGAATGTGTTAATGAGGCAAAAATTGACTGCAGAGCGTTGTTTGGGATAGATGCGCTTTCCCTGCCTAAACTCCTTTTCCGATTTTTATCACGGTTTGGAAACAACTTCTTGCTCTTCCATATTGTGGCGCTTATAAACAAGTGTTGTGTTTAAAAATACATGTTAAACTGTGTGAAGTAATGTAAGCAAATACCACATGTGCTTATTGGAGATCCTTTATGCTGGTGGATTGAAGCTGGTTTGCATACTGATTTGTAGCTCTGCCTTTGCCACTTCTGGCACCTGATCTTTCTTGCAAACGAGGCTGTTTTGCCTCAAGGGTTCTCTACCGATTAAGTAATAAATAAATAAGGATAAAATGAACGTAGCCTTGCCTAAAATAATTTTGGAGGTTAAAAAAGAGAAAGATGGAGGGGGTTGCTATTGATCTGAGCTATTAAAACATCACAGCTACTTTTCAACGTTAAATGGCGAGAGGTTTGGGAGGTGAACATGGAGAAAAAGAGTGAAAAATAACAACCGTGCATGAGATTAAGGGGTTTATTTGCTAGTGGGGATTGTTTTGGTCTGGTTTGTGTATTTTCTTGACTATTCCTTACTATCATCCACAGTCCACGTGCTTGCAGAAATGTAGCAGATTTTTCCCAAGTTGATTCCCTCTAATGAAATGTTGCTTTCTAAATCGGGCTCACAGAAGTTTATTTTTGGAAGCCCAGGAAGGAACCCAGCCCTAAATCCCTCTCTTCTTAAACTCTCAGATTGCAAGGTCCGGCGGGCCAAGCGCACGGGTTTGTCTGATGCATTAAACCTGACACCCTCTTACCTAATGGCCTTCAGATGGTCCCTGCGATAGCCCTCGCAGATAAGCCGCCGGGGCTGGTGCTGCCTTTCTGCCAGCCTCTGCGCCTCGGCAGAGCTCGCTGGCGGCTGCGAGCACCAACCGCCGTCCCCAGACAAGTGGGATGAGCTAAACGAGCCTTTGGAGCTCACCTCGAGAGGTGCCTCTTCCGCGCAGGGGGATGTTCAGGGAGGAGATGGCATTTGGGGGTGATGCTTTTTGACTTATCTCACCTGAGATGTGGTAGGCGTTGCTTTATCTGGCTCACGGGTGGCAAAATGTTTTGCCCAAGGTCCTGCAGTGGATTGTGGCAGCGGCGAACGTTGGCTCCTTCCATGGCCTCCCTGTGCCCGTTCCCTGTCCTCTGTGCCACCTGGCCATGCACGTGTCAGGGAGAACTTCCTTGTGCCACAGAAATAACTGCAAAGCGCCGGCAATGTTGGCTGTGGTCTGTGTTTGGAAAAGGAAACCAAACTCTATAATATTTTATAGCTACTGCCATAGCGGTGTCAAACCCCACTGTAGTATACTGCAGTCTGTGGCTTGTTATGAAGGGTAAGCCAAGGGCAGGCACGAAAAAATCCTTGTCTTTGTAATATTATTAAACTTCAAGTATTCCAAGTTGCTACAAATAATAAAGAGTAAATTTAAAAGGGACTGTGAAAAATGGGGCAATGAACATCTGTGCTATGTTGATTTATCCGGTAAAAACAAGCAGAGGAGTGAAAGCAGGAGCAGGAGTAATTTCTCAGCCGCGTTCGGTTGTTGCAAGGGAGGGTGTTTGCTGCATGGCAAAGAGCAGCGTTGGTGCTCGGGTGAGAGGCGAGAAACCCCAGCCTCCGCCGCCGCAGCCTCTGATGTTAATCTTTGTGATGGGGAGGGAAATATTGACAGCAGGATGGTGCTCTCTGGCTTGAATGACAGGCCATATGTTTGTAAAATAGACTGAAGTACCAAATAGAAAAGGCATGGGCAAGTGGAGAGAGGGAGACGTATTTTCTCTTTGCATGTAAAACTTCCAACACTTGGCAGGAGCCCAGCAACAATTAATCAGCAGGAGCCTTTTAGAAAGCCTCTTCCTAGGAAATAAGGGTACAGAAAAATCCTTTAAATTAAACATAATTTAAAACAAAGTAGTGTGTCAATAAGGGAAAAAAAAAAAGGGAGAATGGACTTACAATAAATACAGATTACTTGGTATAAATCCATCAGGCCCGATCCTGGTCGAGCGCCCGTCTGTGCTGCTGTATCCCTCTTGCCCTTTGCACAGGGATGAGCAGGACGGTGGGGGCCGGGGGGGCCCTGAAGGGCTGCAGGCAGTGGGGCCG
>VZSZ01008856.1:497696-511885 GCA_013398815.1 Ibidorhyncha struthersii
AGCCCCCAGCCCCATCCCTTGGCAGAGGAGCGGGGGGCTCTCACCATGCAGCAGTGAGCAGGAGAAATGCTGCCGGGGCAGGGGGGGAGGGAAAGGAGGAGGAGGAGGAGGAGATCAGATTTCTAAGAACCCTTGAAACCAAAGCTGCACTGTTTATAAACTGCCATAAATATTAATTGATATTTAATAAGGTAGGCAAACACAAGGGAAAGTATTGTTTTGGCCAACTCCTACACAGCGATCCCAGCGAAGCATGAAAGAGTTTGTGTAACTTTCCTCGGGGGTTAAGAGCGGGTCACGGAAGGTCCTTTTCCCTGGCCGATGTCCCAGATTTTTAAGCTATAAGGGAACATAGGAGGCTCCTGGGAATTTAACCCAAATACCTGCTGTCTGCAGGGTGAAACTATTTGGCTGCAGACAGCGAAGTGCAGAGCCCGGGGCACGGGCATCGCTCCGCTCGCTGCCCCGCACCCGGCCCCGGCCGGGGCTTTCCGGGGGGATTAGGCTGGAAAAGGGGGTGACTGTTTTGTCAGATGGGAAGTCTGATGAGATAATCACGGCCGTTAATTGATATGCTTTCCCACATAACTTGACAGTTCAAACAGGTGGTGAACAGCCCCTCCGCTAATTCACATCGGGCTGTTGTCCTGTGCCCGGGCTCCGACTGGTGCAGATAAAATGACAGAGAAATAGGTCAATGTGGAAAAAGGCAAAGCTTCGCACTCACCCACGGCCCTTGATTCCCACCAACCCTACTCTGCCGTACAAGTCCCTTACAGGGCTTCTTTACTTAATCTGTACTGCCAAAGGGTGGAGCAAAATTCAAGGGAATGCATTTTCTCTGTTGATTTTTGGTGACTTACCGAGATTTTGCTGCCAGCTCCAGAAAAAGAATAATAAAAATATTTTTTAAGTTTTACTTCTCGTTCTCCTATTGCGTGTGGGCTGATTCATGGATCTGCACTGAAACTGAGAGGAAAAATCAATGTCAAACAGAATGGAGGCTGATATTATAAAATTAAGATCTAAGGTTTTCTGGCTGTAGAGCTGCCCGTGGAGTCAGTCTGTTGTGGAGATGTGGACTCTCAGCGAGTTCCTGGGGTGGGGGGGTCAGATCCAAGCCCTCTTCTCACCAGCCCCTCTCCCCCCAAGGTGGGAACGCTTCCGACCCCGCTCCGCGCCTGGGCCGGCATCCAACGGCTCCTCGCCGCTGGCCAGGTTGAGCTCCCGAAGCCGCGGGTCCCTGGGCTATTTCGTTACTCTTCCACATGGGGAAGTAGCCAGTTCTTTAGAGAAACGTCCCATCTGAACCTGCGGTGGCAACGCGAGGTTTCTATTTCACAAGAAACTTCCTTTTTACATAAATGGGTGCAGCGTCCGTTCTGATTGCTCACAATTTCAGCCTGTTCCTGCGATTCTCCTCTCATGCGTTCCGGCGGGGCTAGCATCGCGCGTTCATTGGCGAGCCCGCTCAAGTGCCATCTCAGAGCCACTCCTCAGGCGGCGACAGCAGCCGGGACCCTTCTCACTGCAACGTGCAGTGGAACTGGAGCCGCGGGGAAATGAGATCAGTGTGAAAAACACGACGGTTCCTGAGCATCAAAGTTGGAGATTTTATAGAGTTTGGGGTGGAGTTATTTTTTGTCTTGGTTTGCCTTTCCTTTTTCTTTGCTGTTGCCTTTATTTTTGAGGGGGAGGAGCGTCCTCATCATTTAACCAGGTGCACTTTAAGTGTCCTCATCGTTTAACCAGACGCACTTCTGGATGGCTGAGCATCGCTCCGAGTGGCACCTTGTTTGGAAAGCGCTTGGCATCCAAAAGCAAACCCCGACTAAACATCGCTGCTGGTATTCAAACGGCAGACAAAGGCAGCTCTACAATAGTTGCCTGCCTGTATCAAGTTCACCAGTTTTAATTACAACACCCCACAGTGGAAATTTCACAAAACATTTTATCCGTGCGTAAAATTTAATTAAACAAACAGAACCCTAAAGAAAGCATTACATTTGTCACAGCAAAATCTGCGGCGGAGCGGGGTGTTTCCTGCTCTTACACACGGGTTATGTCTCCGGATTGACAAGGGGTTACCTTTGATGCGATGCAGATGGAAAAATCAAAATGTAGGGATTAATCCCTCTCTCGCCAGATTATGCAGAAGCGTGAGCAGGTGGCGGGGGAGGCCGAGCCCTTTCCATTTCTCATTATGTCGCAGCGCTGGCGTCTGCGGCGCCGGCCAAGCCTCTGGCGAGTGTGTTATGTGATATAATTGTAAGATGGAAAACAGCGAGGGAACTTCTTCCTTTATATTTCAAAGGGCACGATGGCATCTTTATTTGATAAAGGAATTGGATTATGGCTAATCCCCGCACTTGGAGGCGTTTTATTACTTAGAAAACACTTTCTTAAAAGCGTCTTCGCCACTGCAAGCGGGGTGTGAAATATCACTTGCGGGAAAGCCGAAGCCAAGTTTTCCAGGGATGAACAGAAATTCTGGATTCCTTTCTTTGGGGGATGGGTTCAGATTTAAGGCTTTTTTTTATTAAGTCTCCATTCTCAAAGTAGAAGCCAGGCTGTGCCTTTTAATGAGCATCTGATTAAAAGCCCAAAGCTGGAGCCACCCAGCTTGTTAGCCCGGTGCTTAAATCAGTTTACGCTCTGGTTCAGGATATTGTGTAGGAATTTAGATTCCTTCATAATGAATAATACGTACATGAAATGCGAGCTCTGTAAATTTAGGGAAACGAGCTGTCAAGCTACCCCAGGAGTACAAATGAAGAGGTGAGTGCCATGAACACAACACAGCGCACATTGTCTCGGGAACTTCCTTTGGCACCGGTGGTGGGACACACTTCGCAGATCAAAATAAAAGCTCAAAGGGGAGAAGAGGAATGACATGGCTGGAGAGGGCTCAGCGGTTTAGATCGTTTGTAATGCTGGAGTGGGCCGGGGGTGCATCAAGACGAGTGTGGCCAGCAGGTCGAGGGAGGTCATCCTCCCCCTCTGCTCTGGAGTACCGTGTCCAGTTGTGGGCTCCCTCGTTCAAGAAGGACAGGGAACTGCTGGAGAGGGTCCAGCAAAGGGCTACGAAGATGATGAGGGGACTGGAGCACCTTTCTGATGAGGAAAGGCTGCGGGACGTGGGGCTTTTCAGTCTGGAGAAGAGAAGACTGAGGGGGATCTTATCAACGCTTATCAATACTCAAAGAGCGGGTGCCAGGGGGATGGGAACGGTCTTTTTTCAATGGTGCCCAGCGACAGGACAAGGGGCAGCGGGCACAAACTTGAGCATAGGGAGTTCCATCTCAACACGAGGAGGAACTCCTTTGCTGTGCGGGTGGCAGAGCAGTGGCACAGGCTGCCCAGAGAGGGGGGGGAGTCTCCCACTCTGGAGCCATTCCAGACCCGCCTGGACGCCGTCCTGTGCCGCTGCTGGAGGTGCCACTGCTCTGGCAGGGGGTGGCACTGGGGGAGCTCCAGAGGGCCCTTCCAGCCCCCACCAGTCTGGGATTCTGGGATTCTGTGATAAGCTGTGAGCTGAAAGCTCCTGAATTTGGGTGGCTCGTGGGCTTTTTGGAGGAATGTGGTTCAAACAGCACCGAGTTCCCCCAAAACAGTCTCAACAAACTTGCTCAGAGCTGCAGGTTGAGGTCCTTGTTTGGTCCCTGTCCTTTTCTATCCTTCCTGTCCTTGCAGCAGAAGTGCTTCCAAGTGCTGTCTCATTTCAGTAGTCGAAGTTCCTGAGCAAAAATACCCCTTGAGTTTCGTTACTGGTGCAGATCAGCCATATTGGGAGGAGAAGCCTCCCTCACCCCGGTGAGCTCCAGCTTTTTAAACCTCTGTAATCCCCTCCCTGGTGCTGCTGACACCAAACCCCCCTCACCCCAAGCAGACATTTGTCACCGCCCGGGCGCTGGGCAGGGTTCACTGAACTTCAGGCAAGGCTGGGCCTGGGTGGGAGCTGCGAGAAACTCTCTGCTTTCATCTAGGGTTGGCGCTGAGTTTTGAAACTTTTTTAGCTGGCAAGCTGAGCGGTGTGAAGCTTGGAAAAAGGAAAGGTCTGGTGGGAAAAGCTGGTCCGTGCTGGGGCTGTGCCCCAACATGTGTCCAACATGGCACCCTGCTGCTGCGCTCGCACCCGCATCTGCCCAAACTCTCTCCTTGGCTCCAGAGAGCTGGATTGAGACCTCCCCATCTTTGCTCTTCTGCTTCCTCATAATTAAAATTAGTCTGGTGATCATAGAATCATCGGTTTAGGTTGGAAGGGACCTTGAAGATCACCATGGGCAGGGACACCTCCCCCCAGCCCAGGTTGCTCCCAGCCCCGTCCAACCTGGCCTTGAACACCTCCAGGGATGGGGCAGCCACAGCTTCTCGGGGCAACTTATCTCTGTTAGCGTTTGGGGTTTTAGAATTGCTCTGGGTTTTTTTTTTCCCACCCTTTAAATACCCTTTAACCATCAGTTTTGTTGCCGAATGGCAAGTGCTGCTCTAAGCGTGAGCCGTGATTGCTGTCTGCTCCTCGCCAAGCCGGGTTTCTGCGGGGAAACACTGGGCATCTTGCTTGTTTTGGAAAAAGGTCAGCTTTCTCCCAGGAGACAAATTTTATAATTTTATAATCCTAATTCCACTGGAGAGAACTATTCTGGGGTGAGACATGGGTGTGAGGGAGAGTACACACACGTGTGTCTGTGTACCGTGCTGAAAAGCTTGCGGGAAAATATTTTTTAAAATGCATCTGTAAAGAAAGACATTGTTTCCCCAAAGTACTGAAGTTTAGAACTTCAGAAGGACGCCGTGTTTTAGAGGCTGGTCCCAGCAGGGGACAGGTTTTCCTAAAACACAAGTTTCCTAAAACACAGGGTTTACGAATTGGGACTGCCAGGGGACTTTGGTTGTAAAAAGGACTCGCAGCAATGCTGGAGGTGATGTTCCTGCGCGGCTCTGAACCCCGAACCCAGTGCCATCCCTGGAGGAGGCGTCTTCATTTGCAAAACACCAATGCGTTTCTCTACTGGCAGTGAGCTAATTTAGCTCTTTGTCCATGCAACTGGTTCCCAGGTGTGTTGTGCTGGTGAAACACTTCCCTTGAAGCGGAGAAGGTGCCGGGAGCTGGGGTGAGCACGGCGGTTGTGGTGACACCACGGTGCTGGGAACTCGGTTGTTACCTCCCTTTGGGCTCCGCAGGCACTGGTGAAGCCAGGCCAGGAGGTGTTCGTTGCTGTGGTTCCGAGTATTACAGTGTGAGGTTTCTGCTTCCCTTTCTAGAGGGGCTTTGCTGGATTATAGGAGGCAGGCTGGAACCTTTTCTTAGCTCAGTCAAACTCAGCTCTAGAAAGCAGTGGTGGGAGCACCCACGGACGCTCCTCGTGTGTCACGCAGGAGGCTCCGAAGTGGGAAGGTGGGTTTCCCCAGGCTCCTGGAGAAGCTAAACGTCGCTTTCTCCAGAGGAGGCACAAAACCCGGGCCATGAGTAGATAATTAAGAGGGGACCCATTTCATCAACTTGCTCTTAAATTTGTGTTTGCCTTGGGAATGTCCTACATCGCGATCTCCTCCTACATGCGGTGGGNTGGGGCCTGAGCCCACCTTCCCAGCGCTTGGACCTAACAGCTTTTCTTCTGCTTTCCTCACCTCGCTGCCTGCCTGCATGGGAGATGCATAGCCTTCTCCTGACTGACCAGTGGCCAAAAGCAGAGAAGCATTTTATTCCAGAGGCTGGTATTTCACTATATGAGCGCTTTTGAAATAAGGAAAAATGGGTGGAAATTGCAGTGGGCTTAGCAGACAAAATTGAGCAGTTGACTGTGGCAAGGCACACAGTACTTAAATGCAAGAGCTGATCTAATCGTTGTTCTCGAGGAAGCTTTTTGCTGCATTTTAGCACACAAAGCTTTTCGTTTTCTCTTTTGTGGCTTGAGCTGCTATTTAAGAAAGCAAAAATCAATAAACCTTTCCAGCTTTCAATCTTTTGCCCCAAAAGGTGTTTTTTTGGGTAGTGTTTTGTCATTCATAAGCTGTGGCGACAAATCCTTGACATCATTCGTGGATAATATCGATCAGCTCTTCCGTTGCGCCAAAGGACAAATAGAAATCATTTATCTGTCTGGACTCCAAAACAGCAAAAGACAAAGGGCTCTGCCAGCCACCCATGACAATCAGCAGCTGAAGGTATTAGCAGGGGGTCAAGTTCAGAGGTCAGCGGTCAAACAGGTTGTCATCAGTTTCTCACAGCTATCAGAGTGGAAAAACCCAGCTGGTTCTTATTAGCCAAATCCGGGGAGGTTGGGGGCGGTGGGTGCTTGGTAGCTCGGGATGCACCCGCTCCAGGGTGCTGCCGTGGGGAGCGGGGCCACTTCCCTTCCCTTCCTTATGGAGGATACCTTGGAGCTTTGGTTTTATTTATTACAAACACGTGGTCTTAACTCCACCTTCACTCTGCCGGGAACTGCTGGGACTAAGGGCCAGGCCCAGACAAACCATGGGAAGCTGCAGTTTTCCATGATCTCATCAAAACTGGCATCGCATCGCTCTGCAGCATTCCCGGGATCCACTTGTTTTTATGTCGTTCAATGGTTTTGTTCAATCTTCTGCACCTGTTTTGGGAACAACCTCTTCTTGAACAAAGGGTCCTAAACCTGCTGCTTCAAATCATACAATAGAATCATAGAACTGTTGAGGTTGGAAGGGACCTTTAAGATCATCGAGTCCAACCATTACCCTAACCTGACAAAACCACTTCTAAACCACATCCCCAAGTACCACGTCTGCCCTTTTTTTAAACACCTCCAGGGATGGCGAATCCACCACCTCCCTGGGCAGCCTATTCCAAAATCCAGGAAGGCAAAAGCTTTGAGATTCCTGAGGGAGGTGCAGCACCCCAACTGTATTTCGTCAGGTCTTCATACCACACTGAGAGCAAGTATCTGTTCTACCCACGTATCCCTGTTCTCCACCGTCAGTGCCACCAAATTAGAATTAACAAACATTTCCATCAAGCTAAAATGCGATGCTGTATGAACCCAGTCCCCAGAGGGAGAGCTTCCCTGGTCATATCTCCCCAGAGCTGTGAGCAAGCCACTGCCAGCGTGGAACATGCAAAATCTTCCAGACCGGTGTTAATGCTGAGCCTCAAGTCTACGAGATGTAGGAGCAGCAGAAAAAGCAGCTAAAGGAAACTGGCTGCCTCCTTGCGTTTGCCTGCAATTAAATAGACACCTCTACCATCCTCCTTTCTCCAACCCCGTAAAAAACATGGGCTGCTCTGAGTTTTATGGGAAACCCTTTATCCATCATTCAGGCAGGACAGCACAGCCGCTAGAGGAGTCCCTCGGGAAGCCAGAGGGGAAGGAAGGATCCAAGTGGAGCTGCTCATCTGATCCACCCGTTGCCTTTCCATAAACCTGGACATTTAGAGAGGGTTTCCGTCAGCTGGCGGGCACTGCAGCCGAAATCAGCGGAGTAGGGGGAGGAGGCCATACACAGAGGGCAGATCAAATATCGGCACGATGACCGTGTCGGAGAGCTCGCCCGCCCACCTCCCCGGCGCTGCCAGGGACAATAAGGCCATACGCTGGGGATGCCGGCTCCGGCATGCAGCCCTGGCCACCGTGGCTCTCCATGAGGAAGGCGCTAGTGTCAGGGAAGGGGCCACGAGGGGTTTTACGTGTGTGCCTGCACAACTGACTTAAAAAGCAGACATAGTTAAGGGATGCATTAATATTTCTTGTTGGTAGCAGCATCTACTCTTCAGTAGCAGCTCTTGGTTTTCAGTGCTGTGAACGCTTTCGTGGGCTCTCTCCCCCTTTGCCATCTCCATCTCACCACAGTTATCCTCGATGTTTTTATTTTAAGGGGGCTGGCAAACAGAGATTCATCCTGTATTTAACTACGAGCGCCTCGGTGGAGTTTCACTCAGAGATTATGCTCACGCAGTATTGACAACTGGTCCAGGCAGCCTGGAGAGAAACACGCTGTACACACACTTGGAGGTACATTTTATTTAAACTGTGACAAGTTTCCTCCTATTCATCAACAACTAGTTGAGGCAACGGAGGCTTTCTTACAAGAAACGGGCACCTTCCGTTGCTGTAACAAGTCTCTCTCTTTGCATTTTGGACAGATAGCTGGGGAAGTACTTGTGCAAACATAAACTCCCACTGGATAAATAAGCCGAGTCCGCAGTGCTGGGAGCCAGCGTCGCTCCTTCCCACCACAAAGTCGATGTGGCAAATGTAGCGCTTTGCTTAAATTTCTTCTCGTAGATAGAAATTCTCCCTTTTATTTTATTTTAGTCTCCCAAGGACACCTTCAAGGTCACTACGAATCCTGATGCTCCAAAGAGTGTATCAGGGATACAAACCCATTTCACCAGGCTATTGTTGTATGTATCCTCCTGTGCATCCAACTTCATTTCCACTTCAATTTTATCAACCTTCCGCTGGAGACTCAAGGAGATAGGAAACAAGTACTGACACGAATTAGCCCGGAGATTGACTGATATAGCTCAGCCCAGGGAATCCTGGGTAAAACCTTCTCCGGGCTCTTTCTCTCTTGCTCTCTCTTTGCCTTTTTTTCCCCCCCCTTTTTTTCTTTCCCTCCCTCCTTTTTTTTTTATCCACTACAACCGTCTTTGTCAGTTACCTGTCAGAGATGTCACCAGTCCTGTCCAGGATGACAGACAGGGCGGGGAAGGCTTTTGATGGGGTAATTTGCCAAAAATGCGGTGTATTAAAGATGGCAGCAGGTGGCAAAGGCTCCAGGGAGGCGATCCCCATTAGGCAGTCGTGGGCAAAACCAGCTTTCGTTCTCAAAACTGCTGTGAACCCCAAAGGCGCTCACCCCTTTGCTTTGGGGCACCGGAGAGCTCCGCTGCCATCCGTCGATGCTCTGGGGACCTCGCGGCGTGCGGAGGGTTGGCTGGGGTGCCCCCCCAGCCTCCTCCCTCCACTTGTTTGCAGCCTGTCCCCCCTCGCCACGGGGCTCGGGATGCCGGGAAGCCTCCAAGGATGAGTAAGGACAGCAGAAGATGCTCTCAGTGACTCATCCCCGCTGCCTGGTGTGGTAAACGGGCTGCTGCTGCATTTCCTCCTGTCCGCAGCAGGGACGGACCGTAGAGTAGAGCCGTTATCAGCTGATGGTGGTGGTGGTTACAGGTTTTAATTGTGCTTGGCAGTGAGGGTCCCGGTGAAGGCAGGGGCTTATTTTGGAGCATCCGATCGGCACTTCAAGCAGGGAGAGGATGCGGCTTGCACGCAGGGTGGGACAGGGATGCTGGAGCAGCGTGGGGCTCTGCTGCCTGCCCTCGCTGCCAACTTCAGCCCCTCTCCTTCCTCAGAGCGGAGCGGGAGGAAATTTATGCCCTTTGGGTTCAAAAAAGGCTCCTAGAGGAAAAGAGAAAAGAGAGGGAGAAAGAGAATGAAAATGATTTTAATTTTTTTTTGGCGTAGAAATGAAGCTGATATTGAAAGTGAGTAAATTTTAATGAAACGGTGCAAAAATGACATCATTTACTCAGAAATCATTAATTTGTCAGCATTAATATTTCAGCTACAACATTGCCTGTCATTCTGTGCCAGCAATGACTGATAAATCTATAAAAGTGTGCTGCTAATTTACTGAATATTTATGTGCAGTGTCATTTGCAGAGTAGGATTTGAATTTATTTCACTCAGTATTCAGCTGGAGAACATTTCTAGCAAACCTAAAATGAACAGCACCAGGCTGTGCAAAGTAAAGCTGGCAAAACTTCTTAAATAACATTTTAAAGGGAGCGGAGTGCTGGCAGGAGGCGGCGGCGTTTCCCTCAGATGAGGCTCTTCTGAGACTGGGTCCCAGTGAACACCGCGCGGGTGGCTTGGGACAGGGCACGGCAGCTGCCAGCCCCGGGGCTGTGCTGACACATATTTGTCACATCTATAACATTTTTCATCTCCAGACCTCCTCAGAGGTGTTGGCTTATCCGTTCCACCTCCCCGGCAGTACGCACATGTGTCGGGGAGGAACAAACGTTCCCCGAGCAGGGGTTTGGTGGGAATTTGTGTGTCGGTGGGGAAAATGGATGGAAACTTTGCAAAACTGGGGTGGGAAGTTTAAAGAAATGGTGGGAGTGAGTGGGAGATTTTGGCAAAGTCGTGCAGCCGAGGTGGGGCTGAATCGATCACACCGTGGCAGCTCGGGGTGCCCCTGGTCAAGCCTTACCTTGGGCGCTACAGGGCCACCTGCAGAAGACACTTTGGCTCCCCAGCGCGGAGGAGCACACACCCATGGCAGGCTGGTTTTGGGTTTTTTTTTTGTGGTGAAGATTATCTTAATCACGCCAGAGCCTTCCTGCAGCGCTCTCCGGAGTGGCCGCAGCTCCTCGGTGTCGGTGCTCTGATCCCCGAACCCCCCCCAGGGCCACCCTGCTCCAGTGGCTGCAGAGGGCTCCGGCGCACCCCGGGGCCAGAGCGGGACGCAGCACAGCCATCAGCGTGGCGTGTTTCGGGAGGGGGAGTGCTCAGGCACTGAAAAATGTGATTTTGGGATGACAGAACCCATTTTGAAGTTCCGGCTGAGTTTGGATAGTGCTTTCAGGCAGAAAGAAATATGAAATGAATTTTTTGGTGGTGTGAAAATAAAGTTTCCCTTTGGCAATTTGAAAATGGAATTACTTGAGTTTTCTCTTTTGAAATTTTACTTTTGGACCAAATTAATCAAGGGTGTTTTCGCTTTTGACATCATTGATTTTTTTAATTAAGTAGGAAGTTTCATTTGGAGTTGCACAGAGGAGCTGTTGGTTGGTTGGTTGGGTTTTTTTTGTAAAAGAAAATATTTGACAGGACCAGAGGGCTCTTCCCTGTAACCACTCGAGCTGTAGAACGAAAAATGCAGCTGCCTTAACCTCTGAAGTTTAGATGCCAAACACTGACGGGGAGGCACAGGAGAGAAGAGCGACTTCGCAGAGCACCCCGGAGCCTGCAAGGTGGCCAGAGCCCCATGCGCCTTCTCCAGGCACCGTCCCCACCACGTGTCCCTGTGGTTGAAGGTGCTGGTGGTGCTGCTCCTTACTCTTGCACGGGCTCCCAGACGGGAGCGATGCAGCCGGGCCACTCAAGCGCACGTGGTGGGCTGGGTTATTTACACCCCAGCGTCATCTCGGGCTCGTTCTGAGCCTTAGGAACCTCCTGAACATGAGAGCTGAGCGCTGCTCACTGACGGCCATCCGTTAGGTTGGAGACCACAGGAACTGCTGGTAATTAACAGGCTTATTAATCCAGTAGAACACGATAGCCTTATTATAGTCACATTTTTCACTTTCATCAGAATAATATCATATTATATTAATATTTATTTCTCTCTAATGGGCTGTGAAATGAGCTGGGTGATGTTCATGGTGGGACGTGTTGTTGTAGGGTGGGAGCAGTGGGGCAGGGGCAGAGGGACACATCGTGGAGAGCCTGTTGCCTCTGCGATCCCTGGGGCCGGGGGAACAGAGCACATCTGTCCACGCTGGCACAGCCCGTGTCCCCTCCCTCTTCTCCCTTACCCAAGTGTCGGGAAAGTTGTGGTCGGCGGGACATGGCGGTGCCCGCGATGCCAGCCCTTCCTGGAGCCTGTTTGCACGGTGCCTTCTGCCCCTGCTCGCTCTCAGGAGGTGGGCGCAGGGCAGAGGGAGAGCAGCATAAAGAGACGAGCGGGACGACGCAGACCCTTCGGGTCTGACAGATTTGGGTATGGCTGTCAACAAAGTGGAGATTTACTTCAAAGATGGGAAAAAAATCTTGCTTACACTTTGCAACTCATCTGTTACGCAGGAAAATAAGGATGGTGTGAGAGCAAGGAACAAATTCCTTCTGAAAATATATTGGGTGAATGCATTTTCTGTGGCACGTGGATAAGGGTAGGAGAATGAATTTTAAGCTCGATTCATTCTCCAAAACGGATCTTAAGCCTTTTAATTGTTGAGTGTTGGCACAAAAACATATTATTTATGAAGCCGTGGCTTGGTTCTACATGGCCCCTATGCCTTTTTTCTTCTTTTAAAGCAAATCTCATTTATTTCTTCCTAAAAGATGCTCTAGAATCTAATATGAGCATTATGAATATTTAATTTTCAGAGCAGGGTTTACGCAACACCAGAGCGTCTGGTGGCTCGGCCGGTCCCTGCACAACGAGCCCGGTTTGGAGCTCCAGCAGATCTACTCAAGTAGATTGTTGCCTTTCTGCTCTGCTTGGTTCATATCCACCAAAACTCATCGTTTAATCTCGTTGAAGGCTGCTTCATTCCCGTGACATCTGTTTCTATAAAATCCACGTGTGTCGCAATAGGCAAAGGAAGCGCAGGAGGCACCGGGGAGACCCTGCGGTCATAGAACTTTACAGGCTTTCTTTAAGGTAATGTGATAACACCGTAAAAATATTTCACAGGAGAGGAAAACTCCCAGTCTTCAGCTTCATCATTAGTAAAAAATTATTTCCTACAGTGTTAAAGATCTAATTGATCCAATCAAAAGGCAAATTAATTATGGCTCATTTGGAGAAATCTGCATGTGTCCTAGCTCTTGTGCAGAAGCTGTGTGTAGGAGCCACAGCATTCCCGAAGCTGGCAAAGCTGGAGGCTGGGAACGCTGTCCTCTGCAACACCAGGTGTATTCCCTCAGAAGGGACTTAGAGCTGGTTGGGACATGGGAGAAGGACAATAGTTTTATTTTTTTTATTATTTTTTTTAAACCTGCAACACTCAGATTTTCCCCGTCACTCTTCGGAATTTCCCTCGGAAACTAAAAGAGATGGGTTTGTGCTGCTAGACCAGACAGCCCAACTCCTGTATCCGCACCATGCCAAATCCCTTTTCTTCTGGGAAAATGTATTATTTTCTAGCTTATAAGGTTTGTGGGTTTCTTAAGAGGGGAAAGAGAATTTTTCTGTATCACAGCCCGACCACTGAAAATCAGTCCCTTTTCTTTTCTGTAAAATCACCATCCCCGTCCCTCTTGGTGGGTTGGGAGGCAAAATTCACAATTATTTCAAACTGAAGGATGCTGCGAGGGGTTAAGATGGACACTTCTGGACCCGTGCCTGCTGTCATGGTTTACGTAGGTTTATCTCCTGTCCATACCCTGCAGGGAAGGTAAAGCACGTGCCGGCTCTCCGCCAGCTCACAAACCTCAAAGCTTTCTTTTGTTAAAAATATATTGAACGTTTTATACCAACAAGTTCCCGCAAAACACCAACCTGCATCCATGCCTCATTAGTCCCAATTTTCTATAACAGAGTAGATATTAAATGATCTGACCCCCAAATATACTGCAAAAGCACTTTTCAAAGGCGTTTCGGGCATCCTGGGCCGTGCCTGCAGCATCGACCTGGTGCCGGTGCCGATGCTGGTGCCGGTGCCGACGCTGGTGCCGGTGCCGACGCTGGTGCCCGTCATATGCGGGTGCGGAGCCATTGCTGGGCTTGGGCGTGCGTCTCCCGTGAGAAGGTTTCTGTACTCCTGCACCAACTAAATATTCACTGCTGCTGTGGGGGGCTGTGTTTTGCACCCGCGCCGAAGCCAGCTGGGGGCCCGTGCCTTGACGCTTGCGCAGTGGCGAGGGTTAACGTCCCCAGGTTTGGGCAGGGCCTCCCAGCATCGCTGCTCCCCTCACTGAGCATCCCCTCCTGCCGGGCTTTCCCGCCCTGGGGCCTCCTTTGTGCTTCCTCCCTGTTCAGCCCAGCCCGGGCTAAAATGTTTTTTCTTCCAAGATATTCCCTGCATTAAGCTTAACCAGCCCAAATTGTCTCACCTTTCCCCCCCCTCACCCCGCTTCTGATAAATGCTCCCTCTGCAGTTAATGTAACCTCCCCGAACGTCCTTCATTTGTCAAAGATCGCAGCCTTTTACGGCGGGTCATTATTTCACGAGGAATTCGAACAGAAATATTTCCAGTCCACACCAAGCGATCTATTTCGCTTCCCCACCCACCACATTAGCCTCTGAATACTCTCATTATACCATTACTAATTAGAAATTCTCTCAAATTGGCGGCTGCATTAAAAAAAAAAGACAGTGTGCCGAGCATATGGCATAATATCCTATTAATGAACACTCTAAATTCAAACTCAGGTCAGCTGCTCATTTCTTGCTCATGACACCCAGGCAAGGGGGAGAAAAGCAAGCTTCTTTTTTTTTTTTTTTTTTTAAATGAATAATAATAAATTTTTGGGTT
>VZSZ01008856.1:511937-537289 GCA_013398815.1 Ibidorhyncha struthersii
ATGCATAATACTGAATTCTAGGGATGCAGCCGTGCCTTAGGCCAACGCTTTATTTTATTTGGCCAATTTTTTTGGTAGAGTTGTAAAAAAAAGAACTCATTTAAAAATGTGTGTGTGTGTATGTGCGTACATCTATACATGCATTTATTAACTTATAGTGGAAACCAGTGACTCGCCAGCCAGTGCTTGTTTGCGTGTTGCGATGCTGCCTCCTTTAAGCACCAGGGAAACAGGCCATGTGCGCTACCGAAATAACTTATATCATCACGAACAAGGTATGAATGCTGTTTGAGATTGTGTATTGTCCTGGTGTGGGTAAGGGGAGCAACTGCAGCATACATGCTTTTTTTTTTTTTTTTCTTTTTCATTAAATGGGCTAATTGTACCAGGCACTCGCGCTGTGTGAGTGACTTTTTGGGTTGACCTCACCTTGTCCCGAATTGGCAGAGGCCGAACCAGGGTACGAGCCAGCGCTGCTGCTCGTGGAGTCCTCAGCATCACCTGGGCTGGTCCCGGGGGGCCATCGCAGCGGCGGGGGAGCCTGGGACCTGCCCGAGTGGCTCCGGGGCAGCTCGGCAGTGGGGAGAGGGCACGCACGGCTGCTGCGTCCCGGCGGTCCTGCCAAGGGCTGGGGAGCGTGCGAGCCCGGCCGCTCGCTGTGAGTTGCTCTACTTGCATTTCTTAGGCTTGGTGGAAATCTGCCAATGAGGTGGGAGGGCTGGGTGCGAATATACGTGCGTTTCTGGAGATGGGCAAAGGTTACCCGCCTTTCTGAGGTTTATTTTATTATTAATTTTTTTTTAGTACCGTGAAATTTGCAATACGGTAAAATAGCAAATTCTTGTACCTTCCTCTTCTCTGGGCAGATGAGCTGTCAGGGCTTTAGGTGTCATCAGTCTTGTTGTCACTGAGGTTTATAAAACTACCAAATGATATTATGTCAGCTGATTCTTTAATGGGATAATCATTAGCCAAGACCTGAGTAAGGTTTTTTTGCCATCGCTAATTTCACCTCAAGGTGAATGCACAGGCAAAACCCTCCGGCGCGGTGTTTGCTGTGATGTATGTACTCGCTTCGCTCCGTGCCATTGCGCCAATTCCTGCTCCCCCTTCTGGGACGCTCTGTGTGCCCTCTGTCCCTGGGTGGCATTTGTCACGGCAGGATAAGTCACAGCATGAAGGTTGTGACTGTCATCCCTTGCAGAGAGACTTCAACGGGTGTCACGGGGCTTCTGGCTCGGGCCCCGAAAGCGTGGGGCTGCCGTCTCAGCCCGGTGGTTACCTGCACACCCTCCGTTCCTCAGGGGCGTCGGCAGCAAAGGATGCGCGAGGGCTATGGCTACGTCATACAATGTGACCTTTCGGTAAAAAGTTTGGGTTTTTCAACAAAGTGAAACTTTTCCGTTGAAAACAAATATTTTGCCCCATCAAGAATCCAATTTTCTGTCAAAACAGTTTTCATTAAATATTTCCAAGCAGCCCCGGGTTAGTATTGATTTAAACTGTTACAAGCGAGAGAAGAATGAGGCTTTGTCTCTACAAAGATCATGTTTGCCCACCAATTAAAATTACAGTAGAAGTGAGTAATCGCTGCCGCCTCCGAAGGGGGATTGTTTAACAAAACGCATAGTAATTATCCTCGTTAGTTTGCATAGTCCGATGTCATGTCTCGGGGAGCGGTCAGGACCCCGGGCACCACGCGGTGGGAGCAGGCAGCGGGGCCGAGAGGTTTGCGGAGCTGCAGGAAGGGATGCCGAGGAAGGGAGGTCTTCTCCTCCTGGGAGGTACCCACTGCTCTGGGAGGGGACCTGTGGGAGGACCTGGCCTTCACGCTCACATTGCCCGCTTGGTTTTCCAAGTGTTTAGTAGCTAACACGGCTCATGCTCTCTATCTCCATGCTTGGCTGTTGCCTTCTGCAGGATGTCGTTTGAACTGGGAAATAACTTGTGGCACATGGCAGCGGATGGGCGCCGGGGCTGGATGCTCCTCAGCAATCGCAAAGCTCCAGTCCCAGCCCCATGGCCGGGCCATCGCTCATCAACGGCTTCTTGTGTCGCTGTGCCGCTCATTAAGGCTTTTCCCAGAAAATTCATGGGTCATCCCATAAAAGTTGAAGTGAGGCACACGATCGTCTGTGCAAGGGGGCTTTCTGGTGCTGTGCCGGGGAATTGGGAGCAGGGCAGGTGACGGTCGTCAGGGTGACACAGCCTGGGGAAGGGGCTGGAAGAGGCAGGGGAGGGCGGGAGAGGGGCCAGAGCCAGATCCATCCCTTCCAGCCAAGTCGGTCTCGTGTTCTGAGGGTTAAAGCCAAGATGAGCACTGTGCAGCCCAGGAAGAATTGAGGTTTTATTTCATCGGCACTGGGGTCATTCCTGATTTAATTATGTAAAAATTAATGTGAACGTCTTTCTTGGTACATATAGGCCATCCATGGAAATTGAAATGGGTGAAGTGCTGGTTAAGCTAATCACTTGCAAGTCATTATGATGGCTAAGCACAGGGATGTTGTAATCTGTTGGGACTTCTCAAAGACCTGATGGAAGACCAAGTTTAAGACCCACAGGTTTAATCAGAGGGGATCAACGATGTTGTGCTGAAATGATTTTTCCTGTTAGCAAGGAGCTCTGAACCGTTTCTTCCCAGTACGAGAAACCACACTGCAAGTCCAGGTGGCATTTTTTGTGCCCCCCAAACCCTTCCCGACCCGGCAGCTGTGTAGGGAGAGCTGCATCGGATCTCAGGTTAATGATGAGCTCCTGGGTTTCACAAGCCAGAAACGCCCACGCTGCAGCAAGGCACAAGATACTCCGAGTTTTAAATCCTGAGATGATTTACAGATTATCTAATCTGTTTTTATGAATCACAAAGGTTTACAGAATTTCCTTGTTATGCTGTATTTTGAGACCAGTAGCCTATATTGTACCACAGGGTTTCTGCTAGATAGACAACGGCGGCTGGAATAAGACATAGCGAGAGGTGGGAATCCATCCTTCTCATAGCACATTGTTCAAATGCTGTGCTGATCACACTGTTCATCATCTATACCTCCACTTCTTGTATGAATTTGCCTAGCGTGGGCTCCTAGCTATAGGTTCATGCCATGACTTTCTCTGCTGCTGGAAAAGAGCCCTCTGTATCCGTATTCTCCCCTTGTCAAGCTGAGTATTTGTATCTTGTTCTAAAGGAATAACTCATGCCATATGAGTAACACTACTTTGCCCAACATGTCCACGTAGCGGCACAATAGCCACACTGCAGAGGATGAAAAATAGATGTTTATGACCTAATTCAATGTTTTTTACCTACTGTTTTTTACCGACACCTTGACCCTCCATGTGCTTTGTATTCCCTGGTCCAAGGTCGCCTCGCTGGCAGCAGGGCCACCTCCCCGGACGCTTGCCGATGCTGTCTGTAGTTGCATCGCTGTAAAAACATACAGCAAATTACTGCACATATGGGGAGGGAGGGTGTTTAATGCAAGGGGAGTGGGGGAGAAGCCTTGTCGTGATACTATATGCAGGTATTTATAAAGAGTGTAGTCCCTGGGAAGAATCATGCATCAGCCTTTCCTCCCTGCGAACGGAGGGGCTGCAGGTGAAGGCAGCATTTCCA
The DNA here is from genome assembly GCA_013398815.1 of Ibidorhyncha struthersii. Taxonomy (NCBI): domain Eukaryota; kingdom Metazoa; phylum Chordata; class Aves; order Charadriiformes; family Charadriidae; genus Ibidorhyncha; species Ibidorhyncha struthersii. Next base: position 515,551 of record VZSZ01008856.1, read on the forward strand.
TGCCGAGCCCCGCGTTCCCGCTAGGGAAGCAGCTTCCGCCATGGATTCTGTTCCTGCATTCTCCGGTGGAAATTAGTCATTTTAAGATAACAACAACAATCGGATTAAAAATACCGTTGAATTGTGTGGGATCTCTGCTCTGCAAGGTGGTTCAGCTTGGTGGGGCTTGGCTGGGACTGGAAGCGCAGCGGTACCAGCGTGGGGATGCCGGCGTGGGCAGGTCGCTGCCCGAGCACCAGCATCTGAACGAAGGCAGGGCAGCGGCGATGGCGTTCGGCTCCTGCGTCCACACGTAGGCACCTACTCGCTGCCCTGGTTTATTTTTTTGTTTTCTGAAGAGCTAAGCTGCTTCTTCAAAGACCCTGCTGAGCACGTTTCACCTCTGAAAGGAAGGATCTGTGATTTAATCACATAAATATAAATTTGGGAGCCTTATGTTAGCGCACCTTCTCCTGCTATTACACATATGTTATATGTGTAAGCGTATACACGCAGATTTGTAGGCATACATCTGTGTGTGCGTTTTCAGCGCAGTCAGGGCTCGTTTGAGCCCTGTGGGGACAAGGCTTCAGCCCTGCGGTCGGTGGCTCTGCTGGGGCTCCACCGAGGAGCCTGGCCGGGGGCTTGTGGGGCGCGAGCCCTGCTGGGGGTCCTGCAGGGTCTCTTGAGAGGTCACCTTACTCCTGCAGCCATTAACCTTCTGTAATCTGTGTGTCGGACCTGTAACAATTTTTATACGTTTTAAAGGCATAAAAACTTCAAATCGCTATTGAGAAGCGCGTGAACAGCTTGCAGAGCATTTTATCCATCTGTTCCCTAATGCTAAAAATGACCACCTTTGTAGGTGCCTGGAGGGTGCTGGGCCAGAGCTGCTTCCCAGGCTTTGTCAGGAGACGGCTGATGTCCATATCAAATCAAGTTGCTTGTTGTAATGTTCGCAAAAATGTAATTTGATTTGCCTTTGTCAACAAAATCTGCGGAAACATCCCCTGCCTGAATAAATATCCCTGCAGGGTGGCACATGCTTTGTAAATAATTTTCATTGTAACCCCCTCTTCCTAGCAGGGTGGAGAGTTGAGAACATTCATCAAGTCTCGCATTAAGAAAATAATTTTCTTGTACCTAATTTGTGCAATAAATAAAGTCCACAATTTCTTGTTTCTGCAGCAAGGAAACATAAAGAGCTGAGACTAGGGTTTTTTTTGACACCAGGTGTCTTTTTGATGGCCGTCAGGCTTGGTGCCTGCCTGAGACCTCTGGCCAACAACTCCCCAAGAGTCTGGTGCTCTGGGGCATGTCATCTTTAGGCAGTCTGACACAGAATGACCCAAAGGGACTTTATTTTCCAGGAGGGGAATGAGAGGCTCATTTGTAGTGTGCCCCAAACAAACAATCTCCCATCCCTGGCTGCAGTTGAACATCTTGGACGATGCCAAGGTTGGGCAAAATGATTTACCTGGTTGCAAGGGCTCTTTGGCCAGGCCCGCCCGCTCCTGCCAGCATGTAACAGGCACAAAGTAAAGGTTATTTTTCAAGTAAGAAACTTGGAGAGATTTGCTTGCTTGCTTGCAAACTGCACTCGTGACTGACTGCAGAAGAGGGGGTGGTTGAAACCTGAATTACCTATAGAAACGGAGCCTTAGCAGTCTGCTTTTGCCTTTTAATCTTACTAAAGTCTCATCCAGAAGGAGCTGCAGCGAAAGCACAGCCTTGTTTCCCCTGGCCGTCCCCGGGCTTTGAGACACAACCTTCCAAAGGCAGCGCTCCTCTTTCCGATGGCCTCAGTTGCCTCTGGCTGAGGCTCTGGTAGCTTCACCGAGTGCTCTACACCTTCCGGAGTCACCTTCAGGGCTCCTGCCCCTCGGGCTCCACTCCCAAGCAGCGCTGAACAGGCACATGACAAATGTATAGGACAGGGCTCAATGGCTGGGGAGGAAAATGGAGGACACAGATGAGTTTTGGCCTCTAGTTAGCCTCACCTTGGGTGACCAGACTCTTAAATTCCTACTTATCGCTCTCTCGTCTCATCGGAGAACTGGGGTGCAGGTCTGTCAAGCTGGGAGAATACCAAGATGGGAGGATAGCTTTGTTTTTTCCTTGTAGAAATGTAAATCTGCTATTTATATATATTTTATGGAAGGCATGTTCCTATCCCCAGGCATTTTGCATTGGAATTCAACTCATTGCAAGCCTATTACATGTTCACTAACTATAAACCATCTGATTTATATTCATTAACCAGTAGTAGACAGCAGCAGTGGCATAACTTTAGCGCTGGACATGCCTCAGTCGACGGGCGAACTAAATTTCAGTTAATTAAGGTGCCGTAATTGTTGTCCAGTACAAGTGTCTTCAGGGCATTCACTTTGTAAATAATTTTTCACCCCAACCTTTCCTGCATACTTGGTTGCTGCTCTGCAACTTTGTTCAAGCCATAAATTATTAGGAAATCGCTCTCCTGCCTTTCTGGTAGAAGAAGGCCCCTTTTCCGTTTCTTGCCAAAGACAGGAATGGCATTAATGATTAGTGAAGCGCAACTGGACTGCAGGAAAGCAGTAGAAGGGTTATAAGCCCTGAAATAGGAGGCATCTCGTCTCCAACAGGGGTATTTGCTGTGCGGGAGGTCTGGTGCACGGCCACTGCCAACCCACCATCAATCTCGGCTCACCTTCGCTGGGCGCTTTCGCTCAGAGATAGCAGGAGGAGCTCACAAGATTGAGTTTTGCCTACACAGCTTAGAGGAGACCCCGAGTGAAACTTCGGACAGGTTAAATCTGGTTGCCAAGAAATTAAAACCTAAACCTAATTTGGTTGTCAGCTTTCTGGTCTGAAACCTTCCCACAATGTGGACCTCATGGCCCAGATTCAGGTGTTGGTGGCTCTTTCCCTGTGGAACCTTCCACAGCAGCAGTCCAGAGCGAGCAGGGATGGAGAAACCCCCGTCCCAGGTGTCTGAGAGCCCTGAGGCACGTACCATGGACCTTTGCGGGGACTGTCCCTCTCCCTGCCCTCTCTGTACTGAGGGGTCGGGCAGGCAGGGCTGGTGGCATCTGCCAGGCAGGGCCAGGCTGGGCTACCCACCGGGGGTCAGCGGGGCCAGGGGAGGGCGGTGGGCTGTCTAACGGGCCCAAAGTGAGCACTCGGTAACGAGGAGCCGGGGAGCAATCAGAGTGAGCGAAGTAAAAATCCCTGCTGCTCTTGAGTCTGTGCACACCAACCGCGGGGCAGTAATTAGGCGGGAAGCTGGATGTGGAATTGAAACTGTAATTATGAAGAACTGCTAGATGCTACTGTAACGCAGCGTTTAGCTTCCTCCTCTGCTGACGCCTTTTTTTTTTCCCCCAATTTTTTTTTTGCCCCCTTTGGATTGATTGCTGCTTTGTTTTGTTTCCTCAAAAGTTCAGATTTGGGGGGGATCCTTTTGGAAAGGGACGTCTCCTCACCTCCCTTTTTACACCCAGCAGGTTGGAAGCCAAGATGGAAAGTGGTTTCTTGTACTTGAGGTAAACATTAACGCGGGCAGCTCTGAAAGGGACCAGCCCCAAGGTGGTAGGGAGGACAGCTTGCGTGGGTGGGATCAGCACTGAATGGGACATTTTCCTTTTGAATTTTGTAAATGGGGCAAAAAATATCCTTTCTGTAGAGCGTGTGCTGCAGGTTTGGGCTTCCTGGGTTTGGTTTGTGTTAAAGGTATCTCCCTGAGTTACGGTTCTCAGGGACTGTCACTTTTGAAATGGTGTTTCTGGCTGGACTGGGATTTGACGGGCAATATCAGCATGCATCCTTCGTGCTCATCGGCCGTGTTTTGGCAGCGTAGCCTGAACAAGGGGCTGGGATTTTCACACGTGCTTAAATAACGGAGCGAAAGCCAAGGCTCCCCTGTATGCTTTCACCCAAGCAATTCCGTGCATCTTAAAGACGAGACAGCTTTGCCTGCAGTTGCCTTTTTAGCTGTCCTGTGCGTTAGTAAAGTCTCCCTTCCGTGGCTGCGGTGAACGCCGCAGACACCTCCGTAGCGCATGAAGAGGGGCACTGGAGCTTCTCCGTTTGTCTGCTCAAGTTTCCTATTGATCTGACAGCGCCTTCCCAGACCTGCCTGGCAGCAGACATATGCCAGTCTCTCTGATAGTTCATGTTCACTTATTAATATAAAGATTCAGCTTCACGTTTGCTGGAGTAAACCTTGCATGATGCCTCTGACAGTAATTCAGTTGTAGCCTCAATCAGCTGCTGGATCTCCAGGCCATGGCTACCCTGCTAGCCTTTTCCAATTTTTCACTACACCAGTCATGAATAAATCACCAAAACACATCAGATTGCTGAAAATGGAAATACCAGAGATAGGCACCAGTTCAGTAGTCAAAGAGCATCACCTTCCTGCAGCAAGCACGCACGCTCTCTGCTCCCTTGTCTGCTCATCGCGTCCCATCCCATCATCCGGAGGGCCCCAAACGTCTGCAAACCGGCGGGGTGCATCCTGCGCGTCCTCTGCGTTTAAACACAGATCCCACCGCACGCGGCTTCTGGCCAGGGAAAGGCAATTTCTATTCACCAGACACGTTGCCAGACGAGCCATCAGTAGTACCCAGATGCTGCGAGAGCAGGGTTTGCCCTCTCATGCGTGCTAGAGGCAAGCGCTGTTCATTTTCCATACTCAGGAGCAGAAAAAGCAACAAAATAGTTGGTTTTTCCAGGCTTTTCCCCTGCCCTCAGTGAAACGCGTTTTGCAGAAGCCTTCCGGTCTCGCAGGCGGTGTGACTGCAGCAGCCCTGAGCCCCGGGCAGGCGGCTTGTCCTGTCCCTGGCTCCCCAGGCAGGGGCGGCTGCTGTCTCCCATGGGTGAGTGCTACGTACCCTGGGCTGGTACCAAGTGGGATGGCCAGAGGATCTATCCCTCCGTTGCTGGTCTCTCCTAGCTCTCCCGCTGCCGTACAGCAGGACCCGGGTGGCAGGAGGGCGCTCGCCCTCGACTGCTCGCAGCTTGAATCCTTAGGTCTGTCGGTTCAGTTTCTGCTGGTCCTCTTTTTTAATTTTTGCCTTTTGCTCTGCTACAATCTGGGAACTTGTCTGCGGGAGCCAGAGCGGAGGGAGATGGGGGAGGCTGGGGCAGGATGGGGCAGGCAGCACTGAGACCCCCTCGGGACGGGGGTCCCAGGTAGTCCCCGCTGCATGGGGCACCTTGCCCATGGGCTTCAATGCAAATCCCAAACGCCACCGTTTAGTTATCTACCTGATGCTCCGGCACTCCTGATTTGATTACCCTCTAACCCTTCTCTGTGCACCAACGCAACCGAGTCTGAAAGACTGAATGCTGTCTTTTGAAACTTGACCCAAAAGGTGAAATCTTGGTCACATCCCAGTTAAGGGGAGCCTTGCTACTGGGGGTAGCGCTGCGGTCTTCTCCCCTTAATCTACCCATTATGAATGTAGGCATGTTGGTGCCTCTCCCATGCAGCTGAACTCCTGGCATTGTTCAGTGAGAACTATAGATAAAAGGAACTGCAAGCTAGTATTATTTAAATCACTTTATGTCAGAAAATCAGCAAGAACTTTAAAAAAAAGAAAAAAAAAAAGCCCAAATCACTGCTCATAAAATAAATCAATTTCTTTAAAATTAGCCTCCTTAATTTTGACATCAATTCTATTTCTGTAAGGTTTGTCCGTTTTGCAATTTTGTTTTTTATTTGTGTTGTTATATTAAACCCCCCACTAATAAAATGTCAAATTTAAAAAAAAATTAGTATCTCTAGTATTGCAGAAAACCAATAAAATAAAACCTTACAAGAGAAGCAAAAGAAAATTTCCATCATTCTCTCCTTAACCGAAATCAAAATTAGAGTGTTATTAGAAATTTCATTAGGATGGAGCAGATTGGTAATGAAATTACATTCCAGCTTTCTACAAACCCAATGTATTAAGTAGGTTTGATCAATGATGTTCACACAATTAATTTTGTCTGATTGCTGAGGATTACTTTATCGACAGTCACATTTCACACTTGTGGGTTTTTTTGTTTCCACAGTAAATTCTTCGCGATGTCAGATCACATGATGGCGAAGCAGGTTTGAAGCCACAGCTCTCAAAGCAACTTCCAGCAGACCATGACGGGGAATCAAGGTAGGGATGTCACCGCTGTTAATTGCATTCGTTATGGTGGTGCTTATGGACAACCAACCTCGGGGCAGAGGGTTTTTTCAGGAACACCGATCAGTCTCAAGTAGGTAAGCAGTGATGGAGGGAGACCACGTTAACGCTCTGCTTGGGCAGCCTGGAGATTCTCGGTGGTCTGATCTGCTCCCCCTTGGTGCTGGGGGGTCCCAGCACCTGTATCTGTGTGTCTTCCCAACGACCCATGTCTCTGAGCTGTGGCTACAAACCAGTGCTGCTCCGCCGGCGTGGGCAGCACCGGGCATGGGAGCTCTGCGGGACCTTTGTTTGTTGGGTGCGGAGCCAGGCGAGGGTCCGGCGCCGCTGCTGGGAAGGGTGCGGGGATGCTCGCCTGACTGGGACAGCCACTTCTTTGCCATCACGTGTGGTAGTTCAGGCTCAGCGCTGGTGTCACCACAGCTGGCAGCACATCTGGAGGCAGCACCAAGGCAGGAAGAAGGAGAGAGCAGCAGCTGCATAAATCACAGGTTGGTTTAAGCGAGCTCTCTGCCGCTGGTTCGTTAGGGTCCATACCTACTCGGGTTGTTCTGAGCAGGAACAAACCATGGTTCTTGGAGGCTTTTCTGCCTACAGCTGCGTCATCCTTGTCCATGGCTGTCACCGTCATGCAGGCAGGGAATGTCTCTGGACCATTCTGTGTTACCCTTTGCTGCATCACAAAGTAATTGGATGACTTTTACGTGAGAAAGTGAAGTCAGTGATATCGTGGAGGCATAGTGAGGTCTGTCAGGTGCTGTCAGTCTCCGTGTACCATTGTTGAGCTTTTCAAAGCTATTTAAGGAATTTTAACAGCAAACTCCTTTTTGCATCCAGGAGAATGGGATATCCTCCAGAAATCTGGACCATCCTCTTTTCAGTCTTTAGCGAGCTCTTGCTCTAAGTCGTGTCGTTATGGGTGTCCTGCCAAGGCTGTGGGATGTCACAGCCGTGGTGGGTAAGCGCGGATGTGGCATTGCTCGGCTGCTCCCCGGCTGCTGAGCGGGAAGAGGTTTCCCCTCCCTGGCATCGCCCGGTGCAGCTTCGCTCCTTCTCATACGGTATATGGCGGTATAACATCTTTTTAAAAGAACAAGTAATAAATGGCTGTAGGTGTTACCTGCCCTGCATCTGTTTTCAGGTGAGATCTGGGTCCCCAATGTGCTTAGAGCGCCTGCGTCGTCATGGCCTCCCAACTCATAGGATTTTTGCATTATTTGAAATGCAAAGGTATGAGAGAAGGAGATATTTGATCTCTGGGGGTAAAAAGTTCCCATTATAACATTCAGGTTCATTTTAGAAGTCATTTTTAAACCTTAAGTTAAGAAAAATACCTAAAATTAAGTGCTTAAAAAAGCTACAGAAACTGAATAATAATATTACTAGGGCTTGAAATTAGCTTTTTTCCTCCTCTTTTACCTGATCCACTGATAGATTAGCTGGGAATCAGCAGCAAGTGATCTGTGCCGTTCCTTTTTACTCTTTGAGGATTATGCATTTGTTAACATTTAAGTTGCAGGAAGGAACTGGTTCCATGGGTCAGCTCTCTGTGTCTTAGAAATAACCCTGGGTTTCAGCTGCTCCAGCTAGACTGGACCCATAGAACTCCTTGGAAAACTTCAATACTTCACGACCTGAAAACGGAAACTCCCTTTTTCTTTTCCTAGGGGTAATCTTTACCATATTTTAGGTACTTTCTGCTGAGTGCCCAGATGTACGTTTTCAGTGCCAAGGAAGGGGGGATCACGCCCCACGGAGGGGACGGCTTCCCACGCAGGAGGGCAGTGGGAGAGCTGGGGCACACAGTGCTCCTGTCCCCGCCACTGGACCTGTTTTCTCTGTGTATACACAGCAAAGATGCCAGGTGGATCTAATTTTTAGAGATGAGACATCTCATCTGTCAGAAGCTGAGTGAGTTAGAATAAGAGTATGCTTTTTTTTTCCCTTAAAACAGCCCAAAGTTTTTATCAAGATGCCATTTATCAGCAGCGCTACCAGCCGCTAGCAGTAGGCATCCTGCCAATCATTTTATGGAAATAGGGAAGGACTTTAATGTTTGGATGCCCATCTGAATCGACTCTTGTTCATGTCAGCAGATCTGATGTGAAAGCAAAGGTGCCCCTATGCAGTCTAGTTACCATCAAACCTGTAAGTGTCAGCATTTTAAAGGCAAGGAACACAATGCTGATGGTGGGCAATGTCACTGGTTTAACCTATTTCAAAGACATTAGCTCCTGCAGTCTTTTCCTGCTCCTTGTCTCTCAAGGATTAGTCATGCCCGAAGTGCCCCTGCTCAGTTAATCTCTGCAAATAATTATTGAGATACCTGCTTATCACCGTCTTCTGCCCTTAACAAGTTCATCCGTTCATCTCAGCTAGTTAGTTGCAACCGTAGCCAACAGCTATCTCGGTCTTTAAACTCTGGGATCTCACATGGTCCTTTAAAGCAGGAAAAATTCCCTTTAAAATATGGTAAAGATTACCCCTAGGAAAAGAAAAAGGGGTTTTGTCCTCAAAAGGTGGAGCTGCTGAAGTCACCGTCCTGCTGCAGTGGGCAGCTCTCCTGGTCTGCCCGCACCAGCCTGGGGCGCAGCGAGCTGCAGGTCCCGCAGCCCCGACTCCAGGGGTAAGCGCCGCGTGGAGCCGCTGTCTGAGAGCAAAACCCCTCCGGGGACGAGGCAGCCCCATGAGCCAGGGGTGAGCAGACACTGCTCACACCTTTCCGAGTCCCGTGGGCCCAAACCGCAGGACGCGCTGCGCGGCGTGCTGGTTGAAGAGCCAGGATGGCACACGGGGACTCCAGCACAGCGTGACCGATGCTAACCGGACTGATGCTAAGGGTAGGTGGGCTAATGCCGTTGTGTTGCTCAAAAAACGCAAAGGCGTCACGTTATCCCAAATACATGTACACTATCGGCAGCGTGGGCTCTCTGGGTAATTTTCCCTTCAACCCTTCTCAAGACAGTCTAAACTTTTCTGGGCTCTGCCCATCCTGACTGAGGGGTAATTGAACGCGGGAGAATCAGCATCATTAATCTCCACGGCTGTAGGCCGGGTGTTTCAGCTGGGCGGCTTCCCTGTGGGAGCTCTCAGCTGCATCCCTTTCCCACCTTTGTCTGCCACCGGCGGCGTTTGGTTTGGGGTGAGGAGTCACGCTGTTGGGTGCAGGAACTTAATTCCCAGGGTTGGAGAACCTGGGGGAAAAGGGAGCTGCAGTGGCTGCAGGCAACACACGTCTCTGAAGGCAAGCCTGTAATGCGGTGTGGAGGCGACGTTTCGGTACATGCCTCAGCCTGGGATGTGCTTCCATTAGAGGCGCGAGGTCTGGCTGAACACCGCTGTGCCGTAGAAACGCAGGTGCAAAGTCAGTGAAAACAACCCAGGAAAGCGGGACTTGTCCTGACTTACAGGAACAGCCAAATGCTGAATTCTCCAGGGTGGCCAGCACCAGCGTAGAGCAGCAGAGCCCCGGGGAGGCTGTTAGAAAGCAAAGGGGTCAGCTCTCCTCTGGCAAAAGTGGGCTTTTGGGTGATCGGTAATAGGCATCCCATCGTAACGGGAGGAGACTGGCTGGACTGGGAGGTGTGATGTGCTGGAACTGGGCAGCCCCTCCTGGGTCCCCATCTCCTGTCCCTGTGCCTCTTTCCCACTTTGTGTTCTCTGTTTCCTCTTCAAAACGTGTGTAACTTGGAGATTTGGGGATTTGTGGCAGCGTCTAACACCGCACTGCGCTGCCACACAATCAGTGTTTCCTTCTCTCAGTGCTTTCCACGACCATCCCGGGGATGCAGAAGGCTGAGCTGGGCACCGCTGCCGCCCGGGCGCAGGGCTGTGCCTTCCCGGCACCATCCCTCTGCTCCGCAGGCGTCTCCATCCCCTCCCTGCCCTCCATTTGCATAGCATTTCCATCAGCTTTGGAAGGTCGGGGTTTTTTGGAGGTGACCCTTCAGGGATGGTGGTGGCAGGCGGGAGACAGGGAGGGGGATGCGGGCAAAGCGGGCAGCGCAGGCAGCGTGGGCAGCACGGGCAGCGTGGACGGCCTTGCACGGGCACTGCCGGCACCGTCGCTGCTGCAGCTGTTGACACTAGAAGTGATTAACATGGGTAGGACAGTGAGAGGGAAATAAATAACATCCTAATCTCTGGCACCATCGTTCCTTTGATGAGAACAAAAAATATGAAGACTGAAAGATCAAAATAACTGTATTAGAGCATGAAAAGGGAAATGCTCTTTTAACCACCGCTGTTCAGATATATCTCCTTAGATCTGACATGCTGTAATATATTTGTAACACAGATATATATTAGGGGGTAAAGCTGGTGATTAATTTGCTTTACCTTTTCAGAGCATATACATAAAAACCTACATTAGCAGAATTAGCATTTTACCTGTCTTTGAAGATCTTTGCTTTGAAATGTATAAAGTCTTGTCGATTTTATGTCTCTTAGAAGAATAAGAATTGTTTTTTTCATGAAGCTCCCCCATCACCACCCCCTCGGCCCACCTCCTCCCTGGTTCGTGTGCGCGGTGCAGGCAGAGATGCTCCGGGTTTTGTCTCTAATTACTGCATCACCACCCTCCGGGGCATTGCTTTAGCTGCTGCCCATATTCACCCCTCTTGACTCATAATTGCTGTTGAAGCTTCTGAGACTAGAGATCAAAGTATTCATGTCATTCATGTTTCTGTCAAAGGTCTTATCGTCAAAGCACCAACTATATTTCGAGAGCTGTCTCCTTTTCTCAAGAGCAACAGACAAACTTGGCTTTGCTGTTCCCCCCCTCCCCCCCCCTCCTCATTGTGACGTTGCTGCACAGAACTGCAGGTGCGCAGAGGAGGAAGGNTGCTAAGGAGCATCATCCCAAACAAAAACCCCTATTCCAAATTTCTTTCTTTGTCTGACTGACATCGTCCTCCCTGACCGAACACGGGAGGATGCTAGAGCTGGAGTTGTCTCTCTTCGTTTGCTGCCTGCGTTTTGCTTGGCCTCCCGGGAGAGCAAGTCAGGCACAGCCGTTCTCCTGGTTTTTCTCTGGATATTGGCTCTCGCTGTATGTGCAGGCTGAGAGCTCTTCTGCACCGCCCTCCCTGGCCTGGCATCGCTGCGTTTGCTTTTGCGGAGAGATTTTTAACTCCAATCAAAATGTGAGATGTTAAAAAAAAAATTAAATTCTTTGTTGTTTGCGGGTTTTAATGCAATCTTAAATTTGGATTCGGACAAGCTAGCACAAACATTAAGCTTCGTTTGTCTTGTTTTCCTTAGGAAAGAGCTGGGCGGTTGAGGCTCGCAGGGATGCGGGTGGTGATGCCTCCCTGGTGCGCGGCCCGGGGACGTGCCTCAGTGGCACGTGCCACCCAGGGGGTTCCCCCTGTGCATACCAGCACTCCACTCTGTAGTGCTTTGTGAAAGGCTTCCTCACTGCTCATAAATCCTCATTGGAGCAGCACGCATGCTCGTGCACGCGGACTCATGCCCAGCCGCGCTCCTTTTCTGCATGCCTGTGCCGACGCGACAGACGGCGCAGGAGCCCTCAGCCTCCTGCGCAGAGTAACGGCAAACAGCGCTGCCTTCTTGGGAAGATTTCTCTACCCAGGGGCTCTTGCTTTGACTTTCCGCTCCCAGGCTGTGCCGTTTGCCGAGCCCACCCACTCTTGTAAAGGCTGTGGCTGCCCTGGCTTTCTCTGCAGCAGGCGAGAGTGGCAAGATCCCATCCCACCTTTAAGGGGGAAAAACATCTAAGCAGCAGAGAAGGGGTGAAAGAAAAACGCTTCATCACTTAGTAGATTCAGACACTGGTTTTGAGCTTCTATAATCAAGTTATTTTCCGTCTCGGTGAAATGGTTCTTGTAATTCCAGGACCGAGGGGTCCCTGCACAGGCTGGCGGTGGGCAGCCCACGCTCCACTCTCGAGCGGATGAATTGCCCGTCGCTCCCGCCGGCCGCCACTTCGGGCACACGGCACCTTCCCCTCGAGGGAACTTGGGGGTGTGAAAGTCTGTGTCCAGGCAGGCGTGCCGGGAAAAGGAGAAAAGTGCTCTCGGGCACGTTGCTCGCCTGAAAGCAATGATCCCAGCCCAGCTCCATCCCACCTCCCTGCTTGTTCTCCTGTCCCACACGGGCGCTTTCAGATGCTCCGTAGTTGTCTCTGTCCTGCCTCAATTTCTCCTTGAGATCTGTGAGCCGAGGGAAGGGGTTGTCCAAACTCCTTAATCCCTTTTTTTTTTTTTTTTTAATGTGAAAAAGCACAAATGTCTCTTACGGCCTTGAGAAACGTAGGCGTGTTGTGCCAGCGCGCCAAGGCTCTGCAGTGCTTCTGCGCTCCGCGATGCCGCGTTTTGCCTGGCGTGTTTTTTACGTTCTTCAGTATTAAGTTATTTCTGGTTGAAGACGGTCACTTTGGACCTTCCACACACCAGTCCCAGCGGCATTTTAGGGAATGTAGGCATTAGGGCCTATATTTAGTGTCATGAAAAGTCCTTTCCTCTAGAGGATCACAGCAAAACCTTGAGCTCGGAATACGCTGAGCACATTTGAAGGGCTGCGGAGGGACCGAGGGTTAAACCTTGCTCTGATACGAGCAGGTTCAGAGGCTTTTCCACATGCCAGAGCTCCCCGGGTGCCCTGGCTGGAAGGGTGCAGGTGAACCTCAGCCCTACGGAGGCTGCAGGAGACGCCCCAGTCCCGGCACCCACCAGCCCAGCCGACACGCAGGGAGAAGCAGAGTGGCACTGCTCCCTGCCCGCTGCAGCAACTTCTGATGAGTTTCTCTCTCGGAGTCCTCAGAATTGGGAGCAGGAAAAGAACTTTATAAAATTCTCCACGACCAGTCGAGCGGAACCTATTTTCTCTCACAATGCAATTAACAGCACCAACATTTACAAAATATGATTACAAGCACTTTGGTTAAGTAGAGGAAAGTATATTAGATAGCAGCGAGGGGTTGATCTTAATGTGCATTTTTTCGAGAGACTTGCATTTTCTTTGTGCAAATAAAGAGGCCCTAAATTCTCCATAGGCACTAAAATCAATGCAGTGGAACCATGATAACAAACACAGGCTCCACTTTTTGCTACATCCCCCAATTAATTAAGCCTTTCACGGGCATGTAATTAGGAACATTAGCAAGTCATAAAATTGCCGTGAGTCTCTAAATTATGTGCTGGCCCTCAGCAATTTGTTTTTAATTCCTTTTGAAGACAATGGCACTGCGGGGTCCCATAGATCTTCATAGCAGCCTACTGTTTACTTCTTTATGGCTCTATGAAGATCTAACTGTTTTCTACTGCTCCCAGATGCACCCGCACTATTTTCTTGTGCGTTTTCATTACCTGAGTTAGATTTAAAGGGAAACGGCGTCGACGTGCCCCGCGACCGCCCCGCCGGCGCAGGGAGCAGAGCAGAGGGGGAGAGGAGCGGGGCGAGGATGCTTGCCCGGAGTCCGGGCTGCTAATCAGCGAGCAGCCGCCGCCACAATTTATGCACTTTTATGCAGACTTGCGCGAAGCCCGAGAAATAAATAAATAAATGGGAATCATTTCGAGGGAAGGTTTATTTCCCTGTTATTGTGATTTACTCCTCCTTGATGAGAGTGTCTCTTTCACAGTGGAGGCGCAGAAAAACATTTGTACGCTCGCAGGGTCAAGAACAGGAGAAAGAAGTAAATAGTGGAAGCAAATTGTTTTTCTTCCAAAATATCCTGGGTCATTTACAGCTGACGGGTCACCGTGATAGTTCCTGGCCACGTGCTCTAATGGCAGGGTTATATCCTGATGGATATACATAGCTGACTATTTTTTAACTGATTTGGGGGGTTTAATACATCACTCTATCTGGTGGTAGAAGGAGGCGCTGAGGTGCCCAGCAGCCTGTAGCTCTCGCTCATGCCCCGCTGTGGGTCGGTCCTGGTGTTACCGCTCAGCATCCCGGTAAAGCCAGCAGTCGCTGAGCGGGTGTTGCTTTCCCGCTGTTGCTCGCCACGCTTGCTTGTTCCCCCAGGCGCTGGAGATCTTAGTAAATTAACGCTGCTGAATTACAAAACAGGTTTAGTGATAACAATAAGCAGAGACCGTAATAAAACAGGTGAGTTCTGGCTCGTCTCCTTGGCCAGCACAGGGAAGGGTTGTGAGGTGTGGTGTAACGCGCTGCTCGGCTGCACAGCAAGGTTACATGGCAGATATCATCTGACGCATGTTGTATTAGCCGGGGCCAAAAATTGCCTTTGGTGGGGTGCGTGGCTCTGAACCGCAAGGGAAGAGAGCTACAGCGCAGGTACAGAGTGGAGAGCATCTTCCTTCCAGCCACGGCTGCAGCGGAGCTCGTGGCCATCCCCAGGACTCCTGCCTGCCTTTTGCACTGTCCTTGCCCCTCCTCGGGCATCCAGGTGCTCCCCTTCCTTTTGGGCAGCAGCAAAACTTCTAGTGCTGGTGTCTGCCTTAATGCAAAGTGGAGAACGGGTTATTGCTGGACCAGGGGACGTGTCAAAAAGCAGCAACCCAGAAGGAAAACCATCCCCAGAATACTTAATCTTCACTGCTGCTTTCACTGCCTGAATAAGCTTTGTTTTGGGGCTGGAAGAAATATCAAGCCAAGCATATGATAACGCTGTGCCTTCTGGTGTAAAGCAGCAGCCACCGGACGGAGGGTGTAGAAGTGGATTTATCAGTAGGCAGCAAGAGAGAAAAAAGAGGGGAGTGTTTGCAGTGTGGTACACCAGAACAGTTCGGAACAAGGTGATGCTTAAAGGATGGCTGCCTCAACTGCAGAAGGAGGGTAGTAGCCCTCCCCTTTATAATCAATTTGTATTTCAGTGACATCCTGACTCTCGTGGGATCGCAATGTCCTGCTGGGGCAAAGCGGGCCAAGCGCTTTCCCAAAGCCGCGTGCCAAGTCTGGAGGAGGAGGAGCAATGTACAGCGGCCGCCTGCTCCATAGGTAGGATGGGCTTTGTTTCTGGTCTGCTGGCTTGGGAGCTGCAGTGTGTCATAAGCTAAAATTTCATCTTCCAAGATAAACTGCTTTCTGTGTACGGCGTGAGGTTGTGCGGCTTTACTGTACAAAGAGGGAAGACTGTATGTGTCAAATGAAAAAAACCCAAAGCCAGACTGAGGGACCAGTCCCGTGGCCACGATATGGACTTTGGGGTGAGGCCGGCTCCTGGCTTTGTGCCTGTGCCTTGTACGCGTGCACCCTTGGGATGTGCATGGCACGATGCTCTGGATAGAGGGCAGTGATGCAGTGCCGTGCTCGGCTGCCCCAACCTACACCCACAGCGCACCCCACTCCTGCCTGCTCCCCTCCTGCCCCTCACAAACCCCCCGTCCCGGCAGCGAAGGTGCCCCCTGCACCGGCACTGGTCCAGCTGTACCGCATGGCCGAGGAGGAGGAGAAGGAGGAGGAGGAAGAGGAGGAGGAGGAGGGCTGTGCTCGGTGCACATATGCTTTGCATTATCTTTCCTCGTTTCCATCGGGGAGATGGTATCAATGGCAAGGGACCACGCGGTCCCTGCCTGCGCTCCACCGAGCAGGGCATGGGCAGATACTATCTCCGCTCAGTGATATACTGCTTTGACACCGCAGATTTATCGTGAGCCTGTTGGGAGAGGTCTGCGCTTTTGTGAGGAAAAGCCTCGCTGGGCAAGAAGCACGTGTGAGCCCTCGGCCACGCCACCCCAGCTGCGGCCCTGCCACTCGCACATGGCTATATAGGAGGGATTTGCTTTTAAACCAATTTTTTTTGTCTTATTATGGGCGTGGGTCTCCTTTTAATGGGTGTGAGCAATGCCACTACTAGTTTTCACAGTTGTCTTTAAAGTTTGACAGCGTTTGTAAGGTCTGGCGCTGACCTCCCCCAGGCAGCCCCTGCTCCTGCTCCTGCTCCTGCTCCTGCTCCTGGAGAAGCTGCCAGGGACGGGCTGGGGTGCGTGGGCCACGGGGAGAGGGTGCCTGGCTGCAGAGGGCAGGAGTCTGGGCTTTCACCTCTGAGCAAGGGCCCTAAAATTGTCTGTAGTGAGCAGAGCGAGTCCCTGCGCCTGGGAATTCCTTGGCTTTTACCCATGTGTTGCAGAAATAAGAAGAGGCAGAATTGGCATCTTCCTGCCTCAAAATCTGGTGGGCTAACGAAGTCTCTCGGTTAGCCGGAGAGGGGCTCGGGCGCGTGGATGTGTGTGTTCAGCGGGGCAGCTGCTGGCCGGCCCTGCCATGGCTTCGCTCCCACTGCGGGGACCGCCAGCTCGGCTGGCACCAGCGCAGAGCTGTTCATCACCGTCGCCTCCGCGCAGCCCTGAGCCCCTGCACGCAGTTCATTCGCATGCACAGCGAAACAGAAACAAAGGCACGCGTGAGGATCCTGCCTTGTCTCTGCATGTCCGCAAACCGAAGTCGAGTTTGCCTTATTTCATGGACGCAATCCCCCAGGATATAGGGAATGGTTATTAAAAAGCCCAGAGAGCAGTGTCTAACCTTGAGTAAGTGTTTTCTTGTTGTCATCCAAAGATCTAAAGAAAATCCTGAAGAGAATACATGGTGAAGACATATATTATAGTTGGAGCTTTTTATCTCACACATGTGACTTTGCCTATCATGAACTGTACATTTTTATTCTCACTAGTGGGACAAAACTATATCCCACTGCAGCATATATCAAGAGGAAGAACATTGTACCTTCTTTGCATTAATATAAATAGCTGTTTAGGACCGATTCCTTGGCCAGATACTACCATCTTACCTGTCCTTTATCTAAGATATTTGGCATGTAGCTCAAGTTTGGTTTATTTAGAGTCAGGATGCAGCAGCTTTTACATATTAAAGGTGCATTTTAAAAGAGCATTTTCTATTCTAATTTGGGGGGAATGGAGCTCTTTAGGGCATTCAGGGAACGATGTCCATCTGATTTACATTTCCCTTGTTGGAGCAGAGCTGCGTACGCATATTAGAATGTAAATAATAGTGATGGATACATGTATCTTTAAAAGATCCATTTTCTCTTTTGACTAAGGCATCCAGCAGAGGAGGGAGAATGTAGATCACTTTTACAGGTGGAAAATCAATCTTCTAAGACAATGTACACGACACAGGAGCCAACCCCTCCTTTCCGAGGAGATTGGTGCCAGGGTAAGAGGTGCAAAGTTCCCGAAGGAGTCGCGTCTGGCATCCAAGGGGATGGTGGTTTGCTGGTGATTTCCCTCACCTGCGCTCTGCCGGACACTCACTCTGCCGGCGTTAGGGGGGCCCACCGTGGATTTACTGGCACGCTCGGGTCTGGGGGTGAATGAGCCGCTTCTGAAGGGTCCCACTCATGGCTGAGCTGGAAAGTGGATTCAGTGAATAGCCAGTAAAATTAAAAATTGTAATTGGGTTCATGCTAAATAGCCTCTTTCTTTTTGTTGTTGTTGTTGTTCTCATGCCATGAAGTTTTGATTTTCAACCGTACGAAGTGTGAGAAGGACAAATTTTAAACTCGGGTGTCACGGGAAGGAAATGCAGTTTGCTCTCTCTTTTGCAGGTTTGGGGAAATTGATGTCCAGACAGATTTACAAAGGAAACATGTGGCAAGGCTGGGACTGAATCTCTGTTTTTCAGGTCCTTAGTTCAGGGTCTTAATTACCTAGGTACCTCCCAGTTCCCGAGCTCTGTGTGGGGATTTGGCAAGTACAGGTTTACATGTGCCTCGTTTTATATATTGTGGCTTGAGGAATTTCCTGGGCTTCTTCCAGATCTCACTACCAGCAGCGCTGGAATGCCGGGATTCAGATCTATCCCCAGACCGTCGCATCCCTATCGCAGTGGTACTGCAACAGTAAGGAAACGTAGGAACGGACAGTGTGAGATAAGATTACCCCAAGAGAGGTTGGAACTGAGCACATGAGTTTAGCTCTGCCCTGGCTCCCTGTTTTCCCATATGCTCAGTAGTAGTTTGCTTCAGGGACACAAGAAATACAAGGATTTCTCCGTCATATTGGCGTTTCAAGGGTCGCAACATCAGCCTCATAGCAGAGCAACTGCTGGGTCACCGTTCTTGTAGTGCGTGTTTGCGTTGTGCTAAAAGACTTTGGTAACACTTCCTGAGTCAAAACGGGGAGCACAAGTTTGCTTTTCAAGTTTGCTGCTTATAAAACTCCCAGGGAGAGTGTGGGTACCCAGGGAATCCTGAAGGAGTTTGGGTCTGATTTCGGAAGTACAAGGCGGCAGGGCATCGCTGGCTCTGCGCAAATCAGGCAATCCTCTCGGCTTGGTAGCACTTCTGCTCCTGTGTTGGGTTAACCCAGAAACTCCTGCAGTAAAACCTTCCCTGGCGAAGGTGATTTGTGGTGAAATCCTGAGCCTCCGGTGAACTTTCTCATTTGTCTTTGGCTCTGGCTACATTCTCTCTAACTTCAGAGGTACCAAAAGAAAAAAAAAATACATTGAAGTCCCTTGATCATCACAAGGGGAAATTAAACTTCTGGGCTCGGCCCTAATTTCCCTCAGCCTTCCAGATTGTCCAGTAACGGGAGCAAAGCTCATTTCCTCCGGGATCCCTCTGTCAGGTCGTCAACTCCAAACTGGTGAAGCAGGGGAGGGGGCTGGATGTGTGAGTAATTGCTGCGGGAAGGAGAGGTAAGGAGATGAGCTAAGATACGGGTCTTGTTTCAGAGGAGCATGAAATTAAGCAATCAGCAGTTGGGGGAAATTGGGGTTGTTTACAGCCCCAAATAAACAAACTTTCAGCTCTGGAGGGGAAGGCAGGAGCAGAACCCAGAGTTTCTTTCATCTTCTTCACTCCTGGAAGCATGACCAACCTCCATGCGAGAAGGAGTGCGCCCAGCAGCCTCGCTTGGGTCGGGAGGATGTGTGAAGGTCTCACTTCAAAAAGAAGCTTTCAAAGAATTTGTCTTCAGAACATGCCTTTATCAACTCTTGGTCAGAAAGGACTCCTTCAATCTCATCGCCCTCTGCCTTTTCCTTTGCTCACACTTGCTTCCAGGGGCTGCTGGCAATTTTTTGCTCTGATATTCTGATACAGCCCCGCGGGTGCTTTTACTACGCGCGTGTGTGTGTGTGACAGTGTTTCATAGAATCATAGAAGGGTTTGGGTTGGAAGGGACCTTAAAGATCATCCAGTCCCACCCCCCTGCCCTCGGCAGGGACACCTCCCCCCAGCCCAGGTTGCTCCCAGCCCCGTCCAACCTGGCCTTGAACACCTCCAGGGATGGGGCAGCCACAGCTTCTCGGGGCAACCTGCGCCAGGGGCTCACCGCCCGCACAGGGAAAAATGTCTTCCTAATATCTCATCTAAATCTCCCCTCTTCCAGTTTGAAGCCATTGCCCCTCATCCTATCCCTACATGCCCTTGTAAAAAGTCCCTCCCCAGCTCTCCTGGAGCCCCTTTAGGGACTGGAAATGTTTCCAGCATGTCTTTGCCTCAGCTCCAGCCACGCCGTACGGGTGGCTGGCAGTCCGCGGCTGATGCTCATTTAGCAGTACGCTCTGCTTTGTGGTAGGACCAGAGTCAGCACGAGGCTATGCGGACCTTGGGGCTCACTTGATAGGACTATTGTTGCACTGTTCTGTTTACCTAAGGAGATACATTCTTTGGATATTTGTTGGCCTCTCTCCATCACCCTTTACTTTTCAAGTAACCTCCGTCGTCACAGAGATTTCATAGGCATTTGCCCATGCATGCATTGGTTCCTGACCTGCTCTCCTGGCATGAGCAGACCCAAACATAGGCGTTTGTGTGGTATTTCACCCTAACCCAATGTCTTACCCTGACGTGAGTGAACTTCCAAGCAAAGGCAGGGTCTGCTGCACCGGAGAGATGGAAGCACAGCAAAATACGGCTCTTGTCATCTTGCAGTGATCACGACTGATCATTTCTCTTTAGTGACACTCACACTTGGTGCACAGGTCTTACCAATACTTCCCCGGAGACATCAGTACAGGGAAAAACAAGCCTTTGTAAATGGCCTTGAAACGATCAGTGTTGGTTTTAATCCTCTGCTTCTCTTAGAAAGTACTTGTGGTGAAAATACGTTTGAAAGGTCTTGTACCTCTTCAGAGTCCTGCAAGTGAGAGGGGCTGGCCAGGAGGCTGGGGAGGGGGAAGGAGTGATGTCCCCCATGTCATGGAGGAGCAGTGTAAGGAAAGAATAGGGTACATTGTCCTTCTGGTGAAGGCTAATGAGGAGCAGCGAAGCTCTGGGTACAGCTCCCGTGGCACTGTGAAGCGAAGACCAGAGAGGGAGATGAAAAAAAGTGTATGAGAGATCTGGGCTCGAATCTGGTCCTTGTTAATTGTCTGTGCATTTAATATGTGTCAGCTATAGTTACACACTGCTACGTAAGAAAACTTATTGTTGCCTCATTAACCTCTCCAAGTCTGATTTTGGCAGCCTTCAGAGCACGCTGTAAGGTATACTTAATTAATGGGGTATTGAATGAACGAGTGAATGCGGAAGCCAAGATGCTCTTGCAGCTCAGTTTGAATATAATTATTTTCATTATATATTTATCTTGATAGTGCCCCAGTGAACACTCAAAACACAAACAGGCAGCTATTACACGTGGCTTCTGAAATCCAGACGGCGTGGTGTTGCTGTTCTGCAGATAACTCGCTCTAGGAGTTGGACTAGATGATCATTGTAGATCCCTTCCAAGTGAAAATATTGTATTCTATTCCTCTTCTATCCTGTTCTGTTCTGTTCAACTGAATGCAGTGGCCAAGTGCAATGGAAAGAGGAGGGAATGGGTTTTCAGAGCACAGGGCTGCCCCCCCCCAAGCCATCTTCCTCCTTTCCAGCCTACGTGCTTGGTTTGTGCAGAGAAACGGCTTTGGATTTGGGGAATGGGAAGATTAAGGAATCCCAAAGTGCCAGAAGGGAAGGGAAAACCCACCTCCCCGGTGAGCCAGGCCAATGCCAGAGCCTGGTGGACGGGCTTGGTGGAAGCGGGAGCTGGTGGGCAGCCCGGCCCTGCCCCGGGACAGCCCTGCGTGCAGCACGAGAGCCCGCGCAGGGACCGGGTGACTCTAATGTGAGGGGACATTGCTCAGGGGCCAACTGACAACATGAATGAAGCGGATCAACGTCAGGCGTAAAAGCAGTGGCTTTCCCTGCTCAGATCACAGTCATATACCGGCTCTGAATCATGAGGCTTGCAACCAGCAGGCATAAATTTATACTATACAGATGAGAACTGTGCCTCGGAGACAGAACATCTATCTCCTTTGCACTTATCTGCCACCGTGACACAAACAATCAGAGATGATTCTCTGGCACAACAAACAGCAAAGTGTCTTCTTTGTCTTTGCCTCAAAGGAAAACACTATAACACATCTTTTTGGCCCGTGCTTTTATCACTTACTTTTGTTCAATAATCTTCCTGCCCAATATACAGGATTTGGCCGTGCGTGTGTGTAATAGGAAATCTGCGCTGTTTACAGTGTCTGAGCAAAGGCGTGGGGAGGAAATAAATATACTGTCACTGGGGCTTATGCAGTTTGCAGCAGCCCGTGGCTTAACCCCAAATCTCTGCCTTCACGCTGGATTTTCTTTACTGCCATGGAGCCTTGACTTTCTGGGGACGTGGAAGAAGGACCCTTAAATGCTGTGGAGGAGCCTT
>VZSZ01008856.1:537377-566839 GCA_013398815.1 Ibidorhyncha struthersii
GGAGGGGGGGGGGGGGGGGTGGGGGGGGATGTTATCAAAGTACGTGAAAAGACAAATTCTTAATATCCAGCACGGTCATTGTGGCACAGCAAAGGGAATCAAAAAAAGCACCACAGCTGCATCTTACCCCCTGTTCAGGTCAGGGTGTTAATTCCGGCACCTAATGACAAACCGCAACGCGATGCGTCAGGGACCACTGGGCACTTGAATGCAGCGATGGGGTTCTTTGGGATGTGGCTGTGCTGGAATCTGGGAGAAGGACATTTGCTTGCTGGTTTGTTTGCTTTAGGTGCAGAGGGGGTAGGCAGAAACTGAGTAAAATACCCATGGTGTCTCTTAACTCTGCTCAGAAATGTTTTGCAAGGCTTAAATAATGGATGGTTTGGGCCGTTAAAGCGTTGTTCTGCGCGGGAGGAAAGACCAGTCCCTCTGCTGAGGGGTGAACACAGATATGCTCATCTTGTTCAGAAGGTCGCGGCCGATAATCGGAGTGGCTCCCAGGTCCTGCCCGGCGCAGGTCCGTTGTCGTGTCCTCAAACCAGGACATCCCTGCGGAGCCTTTCCCAGCTCCGTGTCCTGCGCTGCCCGGGGATGTGACTTGCTTCAGCAATGCAGCTGTGCAGGCGCAGCCCCTGGGATCGACACAGTTAGGAAGAAAAATTGCCTTTCCATTTTACATTATGCTGGTTTGAATAGGGAAAAGAGCTTTCCTGGCCGCGGCGCGGGGCTGCGCTGCCTTCGCTACCGGGGTCACGCCGCGGCGAAAGCGTGACAGCTCCCGCATGTCGAGAAGGCTTTGGCGTCTTCGACTGGACGGTGGCATAAAGGTACATTCCTGAACCAGGTAGACGGAGACAATTAGGAATGGTTCAACCTGTGCGTGTAAGTGCCCAGGGCTCAGCCGGCACAGCCTCCCCTCCGCGGCGAGGGAGCCCGTCCCTCACTGCCGGCCTCGTGGTTCGACGTGATTTTTCAGGCATTAGCAACGTACTTGCCGTTCCCTATTTCAAAAGGAAAAATGGAATCCAATTGCGCCTCCGATGCAGACGGTCCCTCGCACAATATTTCCTACACCTCCTCTCCAGATAAGCCACCTTTTAAGATGATGTATTGTACCACTTACCTTTTATAGTGTTCCACCTAGCGAGGGATGCGGAGATCCACTCTATATTTAGTCACAAGTAAGCTGATCCATTTAAAACATAAAGTTGGATGTATGGGGCAGAGTAAAATGGGGGCCAAGCTAGTTATGGGAAGATTTCACCCCCCCAAAGTGTCGTAATGAAGCATTTTGGAGGGGAAAAATAAGGGGAAGAAAGAGCTGGGGAGGNGTTCTGGTGTTTGTTGCATCCTTTTTAGATTGAATTCCAATTTGTTATTAGCATTTTATATTTTCCCTTCAGATGATTATGTGTGCAGATTAAAAATGCCTTATCTTTCCAACGCCCCAGCCCGCTCTCCATCGGCTAATCCAGAGGGACGCTATCATTTACACGGTGTGATGATAATACGGAAATCTCATTCACTTGGGGGTTTATATTGTGTGTTTATTTATTTTGAGGTGCCGGGTTGAGCACTGCTCATCATCTCAGGTCTGTAATCTGCATTCCACCGTGCAATTAGAGGGATTCTCTGTCTTTCCATACAAACCCCAACATTGTACATCGTGTGCTTTCCGGGCTCCTCTTCCGGCAGAGGTTTGAGAGCACAGATGCAAATCACTCCCCTGCATCCCTTATTGATCCAAATGGTTGTTGATTCACCGTGGATTTTAACCTGCAGAAAGTCTGTCGGGCAGAGTAAGAGGGAAAGGAGGTATTTTAACTGCTCACCCCGCAAACTGCAGACCCGGCTCAGCCCTCGCGCCCTGGAGCCACCCAGTGAGCAACAGCCCGCACCCCGAATTCCAGGCTAAAGCACGGGAGTGAAGTATCATTTCCTGACTTCACCGAATCAATACCTACTTGATGGTGACTTAAAAACACCAGACAGCTTTCCTAGACCGAAGCCCTTGGATAAATGAAGTTGTCATTGACTTCTGGTGTATCTGGTCTGTGTGAGATCCTAATTAGGACAGGATCATAGTAACGGGGGGAGATAATAGACCTATTGGATCAAGTCTGTCTGCCTGCAATTGCAGCGTATTATCCCCCTGATATAAGCCGTACCTGGTGTTAAATGGTAAATTGCTCAAATCTTAGGTGGACGTGGTTTGTGATTAAAAAATACACAAAAGTAGTGAAAGTATTCCCTGGGAATTTCTCGTGAGAGCATTCAGTTTCCTTTATGGCTTTGATTTTCCCCTGCTCTAGAAAAGCAAAGACTTTCTTCTGAAAAATGCAAGTCACTGAGTAAAATTGTAAGTGTTTTTGCACTGCAGAATGGGGCTAATTGTAATGAATATATAACAATGAATATATTTTTTTGAGATCTCAGACCTCTGAAACCAGAAAAAGCAAATTCTGTGACTCATCTGTGCTGAGCTGTCTTGCGACGCGCAGAGCCACTTGCGAGGAGCTTGGCCTCTCCGCGTGACTTTTTGTGTGTCTCTGGGCTGCTCTGTGCGAAATCCTAACGCCACAACAAACTTTCCTCGGCGTTAGCAGGGCCAGCCCGGCCCTGACTGCAGTTACTCAGGATGGGCGAGCTCTTCCCAGCGCTGCCGCCAGCAAACCTCGCAGCTGGGCTGCTTGAAGCTCGGAAGTCAGGGGAAACGTGGGGATAATCCTTGAAGCAGGTTCAGTCCAAGTTTTGGGAGACCTGAGCTGCTCCAAGCTCAGTCCAATCCTCTATATTACTCTTCAAAGCTGCATGCTTCGTCCCTGCCGCTGGCTGCCCCGCGCTGCTCGTGCCCTGGGATGCTCTGGGGACCTCCTGGAGCTGTGGGTACCCGGCGGCTGTGCCGGCCGGCAGCTCCGGGGCTCGGCAGCCCTGGGAGGGGGGGGCGGATGCTTCGCCCTGCCCATAGATGTTATTTGCAAAATGGGAAACCGGCGACTCCTTCTGCACCGCCAGCCCAAAGCAGGAGCCATCGGCAGGCTGGGTGCGCGGTGCCCCCTTGCCTCTCTCTGTTTTCACCCCTCCCGTTTCTCCGAACTGCCCTGTCGAATCTGGAGCTTTAAGAAGATGAAAGTGTTGGGAAAGCGGTGGCAGCGGAAAGCTGTTTATTTGCTCTGCGGGTGCACAAGGCCCTGGACACATGGAAAAGACTCTTTGATTAACGTCGGCTTCCTCTTGGCACTGTTTGACGGAACAAGGCTGAGACACTCCATTTCAGTGAGCCTGTGTCGCGCAATGTGTATTAGAGAGTCCTCAATTTCACACGTGCTTACTCCTGAGTGAGTTTCGCATAAAAGGATTAAGGAGAGAGGAAGTGCAGAGGAAATGGGATGTTAGACACCTTGTTAAACGGGCTGTCAGGGTTTCTGGAGCGTTCATTCTAACTCTATTCCACTCTGCATAGAGGGCAGGCCATTACCCGGGGATCACAGGGGCCTCTTCTGCGCTGCGAGTCAGGAATTACTTTTTAAAAGAAGAAAGCAAAAGCAGAGATGAAAATAGTATTGTGACTGTTGTCGTCGTCGTTATTATTTTCTTCTGGTTGATGTTTCTGCCGGGGGGAATCTGGGACACGATTAGCAGGAGCCGCAGGTAGCAAACCTTTAGCTGCCCTTCCCCAGTTAAGTTCAGTAACTGGAAGACTGGCTGGGAGCAAAGTGGGAGAGGAAAACCTGGGGGAAGGCTCAGTGGGGCAGATTGGGAGAGGAGGTGCCATGCGGGACGGCCGGGCACAGACACAGGGAGAGCGGAGGGCACCGAGGCATCTCCTGTCCTGGGCTGTCCCCACGCCGGCTGGGAAGCAGGGACAGCAACTGCACTCTGCCCTGGCATCTTCGCTCAGAGATGCTCAGAAAGTTCCCGAATCGATGCTGACCCAGAGGAGGTTTGGGAGGGGAGGGAAGGTGCGATGGCAGCAGAGATGTCCGTGCCAGCTCCGGTGCTGGTGGCTCTCGCAGGGATGCCGGGGTGGGCTCTGGCAGGTTCAGCAGCGTACCTCTCTGTTTTCTGCATCTGGCCCCGACCTATGGGGCTAAGACAAACACACCATCCACGCTGTTTGTCCGTGGGTTTCCCATGGATGAAGTAAATGGGTTTTCCGAGCCAGGATCCTTTTCCAGGGGCACACCTTGCCTGCCCAAATGTGCTGCGGGATTTCTCAGGGTGGATATCCAGGGAAGCGGATGGTGGTATTCAAGTCAAGTTTATAAGTAACGCGGTTTCACATCAGGTTGTTTCCTGTAAGTCAGATCCATTTTAAGAGCAGTGCTGAAACGGGGCTTCAGAATCCACTCTATGAGCATCCAAATTAAAAGCTAAATAGGATGTAGCTTTCAGTTTGGCTGTATCTTCATATGTCAACACTCATTATCCTCATATGTCACCGCTCTGCAGCCTTCCCCCCTCGAGCCTCGCGGGCTCTGCTCTCCGCTGTGTTCAGAGATGGCTTCTTCCCTCTGGCATCCCGCTCGGCCGGGCTGCGCTCGCTGCCGCCCACGTGGGCTGGGGAAGCAGCGGTGTCTGCTCGGACACCCACACGGCCGAGTGTGCTCCTCTGGGGATCGGGTTCCTCCCGCTTCTGCCCAAAAGCAGCGCACCCCGAGCTCTGCACTGCTTAGCGAGAAGGAGGAACATGCCAGTGGCTGAGCAAAAGGAGACTTCGGGGTCTTTCCCCCACCACCGACCTTGGGGAATTGTATTACCTTTCCCGTTATCAGTCCTGGCAGGCCCGCAGAGGTGTGTTTGCGTTGAGGGCTGCAAGCTCTGGCATAAGAAGTCCCATGTTGGTATAAAATATAACCTCAGGTTACGTTTCATGGAAATTACTGCCGGAGCGTCATTCGGAGCAGTGCTGGTACTGGGAGACATGGAGGGGGTTTGGGCACCACGTCTGTCACCTCTTTTTGTTCCACCTGTTTGGGTTTGGGTTTATATATAGAAAACTCCAGGTTTTACAGTCATGAATATTTTGCCAGCGTAGCCCAAGGGGCAGTAGCATCGCAGCAGCCGTCACACGGCTGCGTGGAGGGAGCACCCAGCCGGCTCTCACCAATACTGCTCGGCAGGCAGGAAGTCCTGATTCTCCATCCCATGGTTTTCCCCACCACACCATCCTCCTTCCTTCCCCACCACACCGTCCTCCTTTCCCCCTATTCACAGCTCTCTGCAGCTCCAGGTGAGGCTTTATTTGGCAGCAGGAAGGGGAACAGTGACAGGGGGGATTTGGGGCAGCAAACGGGAGCTCTGACTTCGGCCGAGCTGCCAGTGACTTTGGAGAGAGGCAGGGATTTCACTCATTCCACACAGATTCAGGAATAAGATATACTGATAACAGGTGATGTCACGTACAGCATGTCAATGCAGCAGAAAGGGCAAAAACCCCTCAGCTGTCCCCCAAACTGCCCTGCTAGCAGGGAGAGGGGGCAACTCGGGCATGGGCCCCCCTCGGGGCAGTGCTTGGGGTCTCCTCCAGCATCCCAGCGCTGCTCCTCGCTGCAGCTGCCCACGTGCTGCGCTCCCCGACAAAGAGCCAGGTCAGCCGCCAGCCTGGGTGTGAAGACGGAGAGTCCGTGTAAAATTATCATCACTGACTTAAAACTGGGAGTGGGGAAGAAGCAAGTTTAGCCATAAATAATCCCACACCTGGCCTTTTAATTCAGTTATCTCCTGGTCGGGAAAGTCGGATCTGCCGCGTGCTGCGGTGGTGCCAAGTTAATTACTCGAAAATGAGTGCCTGGGGTTGGACCAAGAATTTCTCATCAGCATTCAGCACCGGTGCCATGGCGTGAACGAGAGCGCGGCGCACGCTCGCAGCAGCGGCTGGCTGGCAGGAGGATGAAAGGGAAGGAGAACGGGGCACTAGTGGGTTTGCTTTTCTTTTGAACAGGCTGGAGCCCGGTTTAATTGAAAAAGCGCCGAACGTGGTCGATGCGCAGGCTGCGCTGGGAGGACTGGCGTTGGTGCGGGAAAGGCTCATCTCCAGGCGCAGAGCTGGAGGGTTTTGGTGTCAGCAGAGCCGGGCGCCTGGCTGGCCACATGCCGAGGCAGAGGGGTGCTGCGGCCATGGGTGGCAGCGGCCCAAAAAGCAAGAACGGGAAGCGGGTCCAAACCGCACAGCTGAGGTGCCGCTTCTGCCCTCGACTCCCCCTTTCAGCAGCAGCCGGGTGTTGAAATTCCACTCCTGGTGCCTTTCAGAGGGAAGTTTTGCGGTGGGTTTGGGATTTGTTAACCCCACGCAGCTTCGCAGAGCGGCCGGGATGCTGCTCGGGCCACCGGCAACGTCCAGCCCTGCCCTTGTTTGCTCCGACGCCGGCAGGAGCGCCTGTGCACCCGTGGCCCCGAGGCAGCGCCGGGGCTGGCAGCGCGGGCAGGTGGGCTACGGAACCCCCGGGCTCTCCCTCCCCCTTCCCATCCCGCCAGCGCTCGCCAGCTGAATACAAATGCAGATATTACGGGGGGAGAGCGGGAGGCGAGGAGGTGCAGCTCCAATACTAAATAGCTGGGCCCTTTAAGCCGTTTGGCCAGACCTTACCGTTAAAAAGGAGGGGGAAAAAAAAAGTCTCTATAGGATTCTTTGAGTCGTTGCTTCTTATGTGTAAACAGAGGGCGGCAGCTTACACAGCAAACTCAGCCTGGAATAGCTTGAGGTGATTAACAGTTGTTTGATTCCTCGAAGATTTCCACATGCTTATGCCAATCCAACTGGGAAAGGCAGAATAAATATTTTGAAATATGCCCCTTCTTTTGTAAATTAGGCATGATGAGTGCTGCTTAACCGGTTAGCTCTGCGTTGCAGAATGGGTTTTGTTCGGCAAACACTAGCAGAAGGGCAGCGCTCCTCTGCGCCGCGAGCAGACTGCGGCCGAGATGGGGCCAGAGGGTGACAGTGCCTCGGCAGCCCCCCGATGGGGCCAGAGGGTGACGGTGCCTCCGCAGCCCCCCGTGCCGGGCTCTCTTCCAGCAACGCTCCCTAGTGCCCCAGGGTTTATACCCCGATCTACTGGAGGGGAAGCGGCTGATGAAGCGATGCAGCGGCATACCGCTTCCCACCTTAATTCCCCCAATTTCCTCTCCCTTAGATTATTTGGGTGCCAGCCTTGCTAGACAGTGTTAATGTATAAATTGCAACGCGCTTCGCCTCCACCAGATAAACGGTGCACAGGTAAGCCAGTACCAGCTTAACCCCTTGGGCGACACCGGGGCGAAAGGAGATGGCTGGATCCTGCAAACGGCTGCTGGCTGCTCCATCCCCGCAGCGCCAGCGCCATGGCTTGGTCACCGGGAAGGGCTTTGCTGCTGAAAGGGGGCTCCGGGGCTGTTTGGGGTCACAGGCACAGCAGGACACAGGAGCTGGAAAATGAGGATGGCAGCCTGTCCGGCGGTGGGACGCGTGTCTGGGCTGTTCCCTGTCCGCGGGGGCTGTGGGGCCGCGGCGTGCGGCAGCCTCTGCCTCCCTTCCCCAGGAGCTTCCCCAGCTCACACCTGTCCGGAGCAAAAATGTACAATTGATGTTTATGGTAAAAGAAAACTTTTTTCTTTAAAACGAATTGTGGCATCCATAGTTGGTTTCCCCTTTGTTTATTCACAAGTGATAGGGCAGTAAAACATAAAGAAATATTGATCACTTGAACCACAGAGGGTCTGCTTAGCAGTTGCTCTGTTGTTCATTCCCATTACAGGCAAGGAGAAGAATATCTCAGATTTAGTCCCAGTTTTATAACAACACTTCCCAACCCACCTGGGGACCACAAAAGTGCTTTACATGCATTAATGAAACAAACGGTGCCACCTCCAACGGGACAGTTAGGTTTTATCTCCCCTTTGCGCGTGGTCAGACTGTGAATCGCCTCCCTCAATGTCACAGTTCGGATTTTATCCGGTGACCAGTGTGTGTTGGTGTCTCAAATTTTAGGGACCCATCCCCACGTGCCCGAAAGAAACCTATTGCTTTGTTCGCTTTGATTTTACAAAAGACAAGATCTTTTCCTTTTCTACCTGGACAGGAGATGCTGGCACAGAATGATTTGTCAGGGTTTTTCCTTGCCCAGAAAATCTGCAGCAAAGCCAGTGCGGGAAACCAGCTGCTGTTACCCCCTGTCCCCTCTTTTTACCACAGGCGGGAATCCTCGTTTTACCGCAATCTTCCTTCTCCTGACAACTGACCAGCCCTCAGTTTCCCCAGAATTGCACTTCCTTTGTAAAATCTACTTAAAAAAAAAAAAAATCTCAGAACTTCTGGACCATACGGTAGCAGAAATATTAAGGCTGAAGGGAAGTACTTTATTTGCCAGATAAATAGGCTTGGTGACACTTTGGATATGTAGAAGGTGGTGAATAATTTCTTCTGCTTGGGCTATATATCCTTAGAGGACTCAATGAATTTTTCATTCTGGAAGATGTGTTCGGGTCATTAATTGCAGTTTGCCACAGGTCTGTTCCACTTTTGTCTGGGTAAAGCCTATCTCCTTCAACATACAACTCATTTACCCTTTGTAATCTATGTAACATTTGCATTGTAAATTGGTTAGCTTAACTTAATACACGAGGAACCTTAGTAAACCTTTGGAAAGGATATTACGTGTGCTGTTAAAGAAGACGGGGCCTTTTCCTGTGGCACCCGTCTGCGCCGGGCTGGGCAGCGTGGCCGGGGGCTCGGGATTCCCCCTTGCCGCCGGCTCGGGTCTCCAGCAGCATCTCAGCCCCCCCGGCCGCCTCCGGCCTCGCTGCTCCCCTCCGAGCAGGTTTAGGGGCACGTGCGGTGATTTCCCACAAGATGGGAAGCTGCTGCCCTTCGCGCTGGGGCAGGGAAGAGGCTGTGGTTTTGCTTTGCCGGTGTGGCCCCTGGTGGAGCTGGAAAAGTGAGCAGAGAGGACTTTAGCGGAGGGTTGGGGTCTCGCGGGGTCCCGGTTCCCCTCCTCGCCCCGGCCGGAACAAACCGAACCCGGCTGGGTTCCTCGCCGCCTTGGAGACACGTTGGATTCTGCTCCCGGTCACTGACGGTGCAACCCCGGCTCTGCTCACGGCTCCTGATGGAGTTGGGTTTGAGAGTCCATGGCTGGGAATTGTCTTCTCAGCCCCTGCAAAGTCGGTGCCTATGGGCAGCGCCGCGGCTCTGGGCTCTTGCACCGGGGGCCGTCTGTCGCGATGGCACTGTGCCCGGCCTGAGGTTTCGCTGGAGCTCTGCCCGGGGGCGCAGGTGCCAAGAAATGATGGTTTGCGAGAAGCGGGCTGCACCCTCCCCACCTCCACCATCCCAGCTCCCTGGGAAGGAGTCCCTCCTACCAGGTTGCTCCCCAGGAATCCATCTACCAACGCGGGCAGGATCCCTTCGCTGCCCCATCCAACCGCCTCCCGTTCCAGCAGCCTCTCTTCACACAGAATTTTGGTTTCAAAATAATTTAAGCCGCTCCAGTGCTGAGTACTATTAATTCCTTGGAGTGAGTAACAGCTCTGGGGTTCCTACAAGCGGCGCAGAGAGGAGCAAGACACAATAAGTATAAATTGAGTGAACTCCAGAGATTGGAATCAGAGCTGTGAAATATTGCTTCGGGCCCGAGAAGTGCGTTCAACCCATTTTCTGAGCTACCTGAGGGAGACAGGGTGAGACTGGCAGACGACAGCACGCCGGAGTCGGGAGCGGCGTGAGTACAACCTGCTGTCCCAGTACTTCTGGCCTCGTTGGAGTCGGGAAATTTCTGCAAGTTTCTTTTTTTTTTTTGGTGCTGTTTTCTGCCCCACTTTTTGAACTGAAGCAGCCTGGAGGAATCCAGCCGGGCATTTGAAATCTTTCCCTAGCAAGAGGAGAATGGCAGCAGGGCGGTGTGTTTTACAGTCAGTCCGTACAGCAGCAGGACCGCAGCCCCCCCCCCAACCCGCTGGTCCCTCGTGGCCATGCACGGCCCTGCGCCGTCCCCGAGGAGCGACGGCTGCGTGTGGCGGGGCTCAGTGCCGCTGGCACTGCTCAAAACAAGCTCTGCCGCCTCGGCGAGCCTTTCTCTCCTAGATTCCCAAAAATGATCCATCTGAATAAAAGCTGCAGGGAAAAGGTGCTGGATGTTGCATGTGACTGCGGTGGCTGGTGGCTCGGTACTGCCACAGCTGGAGATGCCCCGCATATTTACACACATCCCAATGACCCATTTGTATATTTTTAATAGAAAAAGTCATGTGAGAATTAGCACAGCCTCACACTCCTGTGGCAATCAGCACCTCTGCCTGCCGGGGGGGCTTCCCTGAGCACGGCAGTGTTTTAATCTCCTCAGTAAGAGAAGATAAAAGAATGGAGGAGCTGATCCGATAGACCCAGGGATAATGGTGTGCATTCTCTGCCTTCAGATAACAGCTTGGTGTGTAAGGAAAATAATCTATGCAGGAGGAGGCGTTGCGTACCCAGGACTGGAGGCGTATCAGGTGTAATTCCCCCGAGTCTGCCAGTCCCGTGGGCTCGTCCTGGGCAGCTCCTGCCTTTCTCGCTGGTGCTTTTTGCTCTGTGAGGTCCCTCCTCTCCCTTCCCCATGCAAGGGCTCCTCTCTGTCAGCCTGGGCAGGAGGAGAGCCGGCAACTCCCAAACTCGCTTCGCTGGTGAACTTGCCCGGTTCCAAATTTGCTGAGGCTTGGCTTTGCCACAACGCTGCTGTCCCCTGCCCGAGGCAGCCTGGCGGTGCTCCTGCTCCCGCGGGAAACAGCGGGCATCTCTGAAAACAGTGACTCCATCACCCCGCGCTGCAGTCCCTCCCTGTTTCCCCCATGGACAGGCCCGGGGAGGGAAGACAGCCGGGAGCCTGGGGTTTCATTAACTCTCTGCGCTGGGTCAAAGGACGGGTTTGCCAGCCACAGTGAACCACAGTCAGGTTTTAAGCTGGGATTGTGAAATGCCAGGTCCCACCATCCATTCCCGGTCCTCGGAGCCAGCCAGGCTTTGGTAGAAAGCATCCTGTCCCTGCCCACGTCCTCTCCCCTTGCACTGAGCTCACATTAAGTAGGTTTAAACGGTACTTCCATCCCGTAGCTAGTCAAACCAGAGCTGCTTTCTTTACACCCTCACCGTCCCGGGGAACGGAATGTGTCCCAGCTTCGTGCTCCAAGGAGCAGCGGAGGAAGAGGTAGGGGCTGTCGCGGCTCTCCCCTCTCCTCCTCCCTCTCCTTCTCCCTCTCCTTCTCCTTCAGCACGACCCGAGCAGGCTGAGAGCGCGAGGTGACAGCCCGAACCCCGCTCCGCATGGCTTGGGCTGTAAGTCAGTTTAAATGAGTCTTACAGCTCCCACACCTAAAATCTTTGAAATATGCAACAAAAAGGAAACTTAATGAGTATCAGGGAAAATCCTAGGAGAGCTGTAATATTCTCAGTGTGTACAAATCACTGTTTAGGGCATCTCAGCCTGAAAGTCCTTTTTCACCTAGATCATTACCCGTTGCAGAAGACCCAGCCACCACGCGCTCGGCTGGTGCTGGACATGGACTCGGTTCCTGCCTGTAAACACATGGGGAAAAGGGAGGATTTATAACACCAAAAATCTCCTAAATAGCTTTTTTAAGTTCCTTTTCTTAACACAAACCATATGAGCGTACACAGATTGTGGATGGCAGGGCAGCTCCCTTCGTTGCTTTAAATCCCTTGCTGCCGTACAAACCCGTGGTGAAACAGGAACCATGTCGCTCCACCACGAATCTGAATTCAAACCCAGTAAAGACATTGTACTGTGATCTCTAAACACTGATGTGAAACGGCTGGACAACCTGTTTTGGCTTCTAAATTACTACCATCCCTGGCAGAGATGCGCAAATCACATCTCAACAAAAAATCTTAAGAATTAATTTTTTTGTGGAGTCCTTTTCCACTCGGTAAGAAAGTTTTGCTAAAATGCATTGATCAGCACTTTCACCCAGGGATCCCAAAGCTCTGCATAAGTACGGGTCGGGCTCCTGTGATAACCACAGTCCCCTGAAAACCGAGGCGCAGGCACTGGAAGCAGGCAGCAAGTCAGGGCAAAGCTGGGGTCAGGCAGCTCCAGCACACCACCGACGGCTTGGGGACGTGCGCTGCAGCCCATGGCAGTAGCAAAACGAGACCATGGTCCTGTGCTGCTTTCGTTATTCCTGTTAATGCTGGAGACGATAAACCTCCCAGTACCTGCCCTGGCCCCTTCTGGAGTTGTGCAGCAGGCAGCATAGTCCTGACCTTCATCTTTGAGTTGATGCCATAAAATTTGTATTTACCATGAAGAATAATATCTGAAATTATCACTAGCGCATCTAGTTAGAGTTCAGTCGTCTTGGTAAGCAAAGGACAGAAACTTTTATGTCTGGATGTGTTTGGCTCGGAGGATTATTAGTGTTTCAGAGCTGTGTCTCTGCCTTCCCCCTTTGCTGCCCATTGGACGAGGCGCATCCATTGGGTCTGTTATGGGATAGGGATGGGAACGGGTATCTGGAAGGTGGCGAGGAGGGGAGAATGTGTGGTAAGTAGTACCTTTTGCTGAATAAATCAGAGAGGCTGCAGCAGCCTGCCACCGTAAATATGCATGTTAAATCAAATCAGATCTGCAGCAATAGTAAAGATTTAATAGTAGGGGTTTGTTTTCTCCTACCATAAACAAGGAGATGTGAGCACTTCATGGTGAGAACATCTGTGGACTGGGCAGGAGGTGTCAGAAGCTGGATCTAACATGCAAGGCTTCTCTTCTGTGGCCAATTAAACAAATTGCAGCAAAACAGCATTTTATTAGTATTTGCCCATAGCAGTCGCCTGCTGCAATAAATTTCCTTCAGGCACAGTCGAGAAAGGGGAGGAAAAAATTGGCACGTTAACTAGTGAATGGTGGAGAGAGCACACCGCGGCGTAGCCTCTGGGGCTACTGAATACCAAAGTGCCTGTCTCCAAAAACAACTGCTCTGCTTTATCATAAACATGGTGAGTTATGAGATGCCGTACGGTGTACCGTGCACAAATAATAATAACGAGGAGGAGGCAGGAGGGAAGGATGCTTTCCCAAAGCAGTGGGTCATACAGGAGGTACGACAACAAAACTTATCCCCGTGCCTCTCCTCTCCCCTTCTGCTTAATTAAAACGTAAATTCAAAAGAAGTCATCTTTGCCCATTTACCCTGAGCCTATCCTGCCCTCTTATTCCCATGTGCTTCTGCTTTTAAGCACAAGTTTCATCTCTTTTACATTTCTTTTTCCTTTTATTGTTGTTGCTTTTAAGGGAGAACTTGTATTTCTTTTTCTCCCCGCAAATGGGGGCTGCAACATCAGCCAAGTCCATCCCCAGGCTCACTTTGCTGGCATTCCCTGGGATTTCTCAGGTCTGAATATGCCTTGGCTGCCTGGCACGGTTATAGACAGGGCTGATATTTGTCAATGTGGTACAGCCGAGACGCCTTTTGTATCTTATATTTTTTGGATGATGGAGAGCTCAAATGGCAGATAAATAATTTTTTTTTCTTCTTTTCCCCTTTTCCTTTTGTTTCTTTCCCTTTTCTGTTCTCTTTCCTGGGCCAAAGCATCACCATCCAGTTGATCGATACCCCATTCCCACTGATTACCAGCTCTCTAATATCTCACGCGCACCAAGCGAGGAAGCGCTTCAGATCAAACTGTCCTCTCTAGAGAGGTCCTGGGACAATAGCAAGTACCAATAAATACCCCACATCGCCGAGGTTACAGCAAACAGATGGTGTTCGTGCTACACAAATACTCTCTGCCGGTGAAGTGCTACAAGAAATGACCTATTTGTTGCTCCGTTATCTCCATATTTTATGTTGGAAGCACCATTCATATCTAAGTAGTGTCAGCATTACCCTGGGAATTCCTCATTTTCCAACGCAGTTATCGACAGCTCCCTCTTCCCAGCAGCCTCCTGTTGCTGTTTGCTCTCCCCTTTCAAGCTTTTCAGCATGATCAGGTAAAGAGATAAATAACTCTAACTACACTCCTGATTGATAGCAAATTAATGTTCCACAATTACCTCCTTTAAAATGTGCCATTTAAAACTGCCTAAAAATGTTTTTTTCCTCTTTTTTTTTTCTTTTTTTCTCAAGAACAACAAAATCAAGGCAGCAGGTTATTACTGGACATTAATTATCTATCTTTAATGAAGTAGCTGACCAGATTGGCTGTTGATGGATTACACCTATGAAATTGTATTGCTGTTGATACAGAGGATATGTTTAGATGGCATCAGCCTTTTGACTTAAGCATGGATTTGATTTATACTTCATTAACATAATTCCTAGCACACTGCTGCTTTGAAAAAGAAAATTAGCGTCTAACCAGGAGCTAACAAGTTTAATGGCTTGCTTGAAGGAAAACATAACCATTGACTGTGAATAAGCAACTAGGGGTATTAATATGTTGTTGTTGTTGCTGCTCTTGTTTTTATGAATCCGTATTTATAGGGAAAAGTTCATATAGTGCTGCTGTGGAGATACGGATAGACGGGTGTGGGTGGAAAGCCTTTGCTATAAAAGCGTGTGTCTAACTTTGCATCAGGCAGTTCCTTCATCAGTTGGGCATGCGGGCGTCGGTGTTGGCTGCTCCGGATGCTGCGGGGAGACGGAGAGGCACGTGCGGCAGTCGGGCTGACGCCGGCACTCCCGAACATCGGCACTCCCGGGCTCTTTTCTCCTTAAACATGAAGCGCGGTGACCTGTTAGTGACAAGAAGCAGTGCCAGGTTTCCTCTGGCAGCTTACATTGCTGGATCTCAAACAGAAACCACTGCTTCTACTGTCCTCCTCCTGCGAGATTGTGACAAAACCGCTTTCCCAGGGCTTCCCAGTGAGCCAGTTGTGACGACGGGGGCTAGAGGCCACATCCAGTGCTCTCAAACATAGATTTGGGTAAGTGTGTCTGGAGGCAGCCGACACGAAAGCAATACAAAGCACGCAGAGATGGATGCGTTGGGCTTCCAGACACGATTCTCATTTATTTCCATTTTGCAAATACTGGGTTTACTGATGATTGCCTGCTAAAGTTTTCTATCAAAGAAGGCTTAGCTAAATAGCTGGCAAGCCTCTTTTCTCCTCTTCTCTCAAAAAATGAATAGCCCTTTTTTGTTCTTTAAATTATACCATGTTAGCAGATAAACAAGGCAAAAAATCAAAGTGGTCCGAGAGATCTAGGTGGGTACACGAGCAAAATGAGCTCAGCTAGTGAGAACGCACCCACAGAGGAATGAGAAATTTCAATATCAGGATGGAGTGGGCCAGAACTGCCAGAAGGGAGGGAAGGGGAGGATGGCTGCCCTGCAGTGAAAAAGCCCAAATGGATTCAGGTGATGGTTAGCCCTTTCTACAAGCTTTGCTTTGCTCTCATGTACCTGCAAGCCTGGTTCACTGGCCGCTCAGTAGCACGTGCGTTCACTGGTGTCCAGCAAGTCCCCCCCGCACAGCATCGCTTGAGGCTGTCTCCATGTTGTTGAATTAATATCTGCAGGCTCCAGCACTTGGCATCTTCTCATATGGATGATGGGCCTCTGACTTGTCAGAGGTTTCTGGTAACAGTTTTAGACATGAGATCCTGTTTGGCGCAGCACTTGCCTTGTCCCCGTCTCTTCCAGGCAAGAAAAAGCTGCTAGAATCCTCAAGAACTTTATGCTTCAAAGTGTTTGTGATTTTTTGGTTTGTGGCTCATATTTTAGGGTTTTCTATTTTGTTTTTTCCTGCCTGATCCGGAGGCCATGCCACAGCCGCGGCTCTCGCTCCGGAGCCCCGTTCCACTCCCTGCCTGTGTCTGGCAGGTCCTCCTCCTGTTTGGCATCTTGACACCTTGGGCTTTGATTAATGAGGTGCTCTTCCCTGCGCTATACGAATCCCCGTTAGATTTGGTGCTTATTAATTACAGCACAGCACCGTCAGCACATTTAGAATTGGGGTCCCTGCTTTTCTAATTCTCTTCTTATTTCATGTTGCTTTTTTCCCCTGGTTTCCTATCGCCCGTGTCTCCTCGTCCTCGGGGTCACTGATGGATGAGGTTTCAGCAGCGGTGGATACCACGCTGGCTGAGCCGAAGGTCAGCGCTGGTAATGGCTCCGGAGAAAGCAGCTGTTCAGCAATTCCCCCCTCGGCAGTGCCCGGCTCCCTCCACAGCGGCTGCTTCTCGCCCGGAGTGGCTCCTTCACCCAAGTCCAGGGTTTTTCCACTGCCGCCTCCTGCATCCCTCCTTGATTTTGTAAGAGGACTCCAACCTTTCAGACTCGCTGTGTCCTCCAAGTTAGAAAAAAAAATCAGTTACTTGCTGAATGCAGAGCGCTGGGTGTGTTTTCAGGGGGCGGGCTGTCTTTTACATCTAGTTGCCACGCTGTTGTCACCGCTCCTGTTACTCTCATCGCTGTTGGTTGGGTTTGAGCCAGGACAGTGCCTGATTTGTATTGCTCCGTCTTGTGTAAGTGTGCAAATGTCCCAGCTGAGACATTCAGGAGCTCCGTCACCCTCAGTGTCACACGCACGTGGGGTGTCGGGATGGTCCCGGGTGACGCGAAGGAGATGAGATGCTGCTCTGGGTTAGCGCTGCCCGGACTGGCTTTCCCTCCCCCTGAAATACAGCAGACCTTCTGTCTTTCTACTCCTACACCTATTAATTAAAAAGACCTTATCACTCAGGTGGGAAAAAGTGAGGACCTGCCCACAGCTACCAAAATGCAAGCAGTAATACCTGGCACTTGGGGCACTTGTTTCATGTGCCGGGCACAGAAGAGGACAGCTAACGAAGGATGCGGTTTGGCCAGAGAAGGGATTTAGTAAAGGCTGTGTGCAAGCTCCAGCCTTGTCGGTTCCCAGTTCGGATGCAGCCCTCACTGGTAATTCGGGGCGGTCGCACCCAAGCGATGGGGAAAGGGGTGCGTCACCTTCCTTGCAAGCGTTGGGGCACGGGGGTTTGCAGCAGATGGAGTGCTGTCCCCAGCGGCACCGCTCTGTGGTTCACTTTTGTTAGCCCGTGGCTTCACCTCTCACAAAACAACACGGGAATTGGTAATAAATGAATGTGCGCATCTCTGCCTGAAGTCACTTACCTGATAAACACCCCGGCAGGGAGAGGGCAGGCACGATAACAAAGCACACAGCAGCATCCCCCTTAATCTGGTTTTAAAACTTTTCTTTGATAACGGGATTGCTATTTTATTACCAGTTGCTGTTTAGCTCTTTTACATGACCGAAGTAAACACCACAGTAATTTATACTGTCCTCCCAGATCAGCTTCGCCCTCTTTTACATCTTGCCTTGCAAATAATAAGGCAGCCCACAAAGCCATTTGTTTCCTAATGACAGGGGTTTCCATAGTGAGCAGATTAAGGAGGAGGAGATTAGAAGATTATACACCAGGCAGGATTCACAGGTTCACAGGTTTATGGGGCTTTGGAGATCCGACGATTAATGCATTTCATAAATGAAACTTTCTTTAACGACAGGTAGAACGGAGGGAACCGTGTGTTGTTGGCGTTTAATTGGCAGAATTTATTTAGCAATTTCCATTGGTGATGCTTAAAGCACTCAGAAAGGTGTGTACAATTAGCGGGTCCTGCTGCTCCGGTGGTGGTAAGGGTTGGTAGACCGACTCCATCAAAGTTGCCGCAGATGAACGCCGGTAGCAGCACTGCGACCTGTCTGCCCAGGCAGAGCCCCGCACCCCCTTCTGCTAAGAGCCCGGGCTGTGGCCGCAGGGCTGGGGTGGCATTCATTGATTTATGTCTTCGATGGAGGAAGGAGCAAAACTGCTTTTCCATCAGGGCCCTATGTGCCAGACGTACCGTTGTTATTTATTGTGGCCCTGTGACAGCAGTGCAGCATCTTTGCACTGGGCAAGGTGTGACACGGGAGTCCTACTCACATGATAGCGTACAGCAGGGAGGGGAACAGAGATAACGTCCAGGACACGTATTGTCGAGTGCCAGATAGCGTCAGTGGAAGGATGAGGAGACTCAGGAAACCTGAAATCCACGTAAGTCCTATGGAGAAGGACGTAACTGCTAAGGCTCTGCAAGGGTCAGTGCTGCAACGTGTCGGTGTCCTGGACAGGAGGGCTGCGGGGGGCCAAGGAGAGCTCGAGGGGGTTGGTTTTGGTTTGAGTTCCCCATGCAGAATCCCAGGTTTGCATCAGAAAGCTGAAAAAACGAAACCTGAGAAACTGTGGAAGGGATCCAGAATATCTTTTATCCCCTTTGGCCAAAAGAAGCTGAAAAGGAAAAAAATGGGAAAGAAACTGTGACAGTGTTCTTCTCTTTAATTTTCTGATGAAAAATCAAAACAGCAGGAAAAGAAGCAGCACTTGCTTTCATTTTGTTGGAAACCCAATTTTCCACGAAAAGTAGGTTTCAATGGAAAATTTCCACCTCTCCCCTCTCCCTTGTGTATTGTTTTAAAGCTGGCCGCCTTCAAAAGCCCGTGCGAGTTGTCTTGCTCAAAGGGACACCTCAGAGCTGGTGGAGAAGGATGCAAAGAGCCATTTCAAATGACCCAAAAGGACAATTCATGATTAGGTGCCTGAAATGGGCTGTGGAGACTTCGGTTTCTGGCACGCTGGCCTGCATGCCAACAAGGCCAAGAGCTTGCCTTGGTTTATCCGTGGCGTCTGCGCGGCGGTGGGAGCAGCTCCTTGCTGGCGCGCTCACCCTGCGCCGAGGGCAGAGTTCTGGCCTTGCTGGGGCTGAGGGAGAGCTGAGGCTCGGGGAAATCAGGGACTCACTGGATGTCAGCCCAGCTCTGCCTCATGGAGTAGCAGCCGAGCCCCTCTTCCTCCCATCGTCATCGGTGAAACACGTGGGGAAGGGCTCAGGGCGGCTCTATGGGTGTCAGGAGACCATCTCCTTGCTAGGGTTGACTGCCCTCTGTCTGGTCACCTGCACAGAGAAGCTGTGGGTTTAAGCAACTGCTGTTGGAAACCCCCTTCCCCTCTCCCCGGAGGTGGTTCCTGCAGCTCCGTGCCTGCCCGTGCCAGGACAGCCACCTTCTCCGAGACCCTCCATCTGGCTCCTTTCCCATTGCTAAAGTTGGTTTCAATTGACTGTTTAAAATTAGCGAAAAGGGCTTAAAATGAGCCAGACCAGGCCTTTATAAGTCGGGGCGTGCTGACGTCCAGGCGTAGCCGGAGGGTGGTGGGAGCCTGCGCTCCAGCTTAGGGGCTTCAGGTCATCCTTCCAAGACAACTCAATCAACTTTGGCTCCTCAGACAATACCCCCGGCCTGCCAAAAGAGACAATGCAGGCAGGACTCTTGAACCGAAGGGCTGGGGGAACCCTGTCAGCCTGGATTACGGGGACGCTTAAGAGTTAATTAAATTACAATTTGCTATGCTGCCAGTTCACATGAAGCTGCAACATCTGTGGATGGACGGAGGGATGGGAGGGAGCTGGGCAGAGAGATGCCGTCCTGCCTCTGGGGCTGCCCATCTCCACCTGCTCTTTGGCAATGCGACACTACAGCCAAATAAAGAAGGCACAAGATTCATGAAAAAAAAAAGCCTAATTTCTGATCTGTGGCTAGTGCCTGTGTTTTTAAAAATCTTCAAGTGAACAGGAGCCGAGTGGGGTGCAGCTGTTTGCCCCAGGTCTCAGGGACTAACTGGCACATCTGGATAAAGCTCAGCAATGCCAACCTGAGGAAAGAAAAAAAAAAAAAAACAACGTACTAGGAAAATAATAATTTTAGGGGCTTTCTGTGTTTGCTTTAAGCTATTGAGGCTCAGATTTTAAAACTTTCCTCCGTGACTGTTGGTTTTACACATACATCAAACTTTCTTATTTTCCCCTGAATCCAGGAGCTGGAGCTTTAGGAAACCTGTTGGGAGGCTCTCCCGAGCTCTCCGCGTGGCTCAGCTGCCGCAAGGGGAGACGGAGCCCCAGCAGCAGTTTGGAAGTCCGTAGGTGGGCTGCTTGTGTCCCTGCACCCCTGGGTTTGACTGCTTTGAAGTTAGAGGTCTCTGAATCTGCAGGTTTTTTGAATCTGTCAATCAGTCTGTCTGGTTTTTTTTTCTGTTTTCCTGTTT
Organism: Ibidorhyncha struthersii; assembly: GCA_013398815.1. Taxonomy (NCBI): domain Eukaryota; kingdom Metazoa; phylum Chordata; class Aves; order Charadriiformes; family Charadriidae; genus Ibidorhyncha; species Ibidorhyncha struthersii. Next base: position 557,415 of record VZSZ01008856.1, read on the forward strand.
GCAACCAAATTATTAAAGGCCAAAAGCAGGAGCTTTCGCTCCAGACAAGTGGAGGCACATGCACACAACCTGAGGAGTAGCAGGCGAACACTTCTGCGGTAATAAGCTCCATGCTGTGCTCAAAAAGGGCACTTAATTTTTCATTCTTAAATGCTGTGATGTTCTTGTCTTCCGGCTTCACCAAAACTCCTCCATGGAGATGGATGGGCCATGCAGAACACAGTTATCAGAAAGATTAAGCCAGGACTTGTCATTTTTTTATATCAGCGAGCAGTCAGGTTGACGAGTGATGTCCTCTTAGCTCCTGGGATGCGTCCGGCACCTTTAGTGCCAGTAGTAAAAAGGACTATAAAAAATACCATAGAAGAAAGGGTAATGATGAAATTTAACTGCTCCCTAGCACACACCTGGGGTCTAGTAATCTGGAAATGGGGGGTTCAGGTGCTTCATCTTTTACTGCCTTGTCCTTGTCTGTAAGTTTAAGGTCCTTCCACTGAACCATAACATATTGTGGTCAATGCGAAGAGCCAGTCCTTGGCCCCGGCGCAGCCCGTGGAGACAGGCAGGGATGCTTCAGCACAGGCGGGGCGATGCAGGCTGGAGGAAGCAAGCGCTTAGTTTGGAGGGCTCCGTCCCTCCGCTGTGACACTTGCAGCGGCGGCATCTTCACAGCACAGCTTCTTCCCTCTCGCTTGCTGCTTGTGCGCGTTAGCGGCCAAGAAAGCGTAGTCAGCGGCAGCGGGTGCTGCCAACTGCGGCCACGGTACGCAGGGGCGGCACAGGCACCCCAGTGGGTGAGTCCTTCTCACTGCCCGAGGCAGTATCTCGCAAAGCGCCAGGGCGATGCAGGCAACTCAATGCATGTTGTACCTAACAAGTCAGCGTTACTTTATTATGTTTCAGGATTCCGGCCCATCCCTGTGTTATTAATCTAAGAAACAACTGATACTAAATGATCATGCTACATTAAATTTATAGACCCTTGCATATAGCTTCTATTGATCTTTTTTCAAGCATCATAAATATGTGATGGAGCGTATATGGCAACGCTTTCCCCACCACTCCATTAATGGTGGTTAAACTTTTCATCTCTGTGGCGGAAATGGGCAATGTGTCTCTGCGGGCAGGGATATCCTGGCCATATCATTTGTATTTTAATTGCCAGTAGGTGGAGAAAGCTCCACCAGCGGAACAGGAGGGAAGAGCTATTGCATTTCTTCTTTCCCTAAGTTGCCTCTTTCCCTCTTCCTCTCCCTGCCCAGGATCTGTCACTTTTCCTTACGCATCTTCTGTCTAGCCAAAGCGATGTGTTGGTGCGTTTGCTTGTAACCCCGAGAACCACGTTCCCGATCCAGCCCTGCTGCTTATGGCACCGGCAGCATATCAGAGCTGCGGTGGTGGTGGTGGGGGGGTGTTCACTTACAGGAACCAAATGAGGTTTTGTCTTGGGTTCAGGAGAGCAGCTTACGAACGCCTGGCTGCTTGCCAGTACTGCCGAGTCTTTTCTATGGTCTCTAGCATTTGCCACGCTGCCGGGGCTCTGTGCCCTGCGAAGGGGCATCGCCCCGTGCACACCACCGAGTAGCCCAGGCTGCGCAGGTGCTCCGGGACAAGGGTGCCTCCTACCCCCAGCATCTGGAGGAAATACCCAGACCCTCAGGTACTGCTGTGAGACAAACAGGGAACAGAGATTTGCAAATCATCCTTCAGCATAGCCTGAAACAACTTATATCCTAGAGCCATCTAGGGGCGAAATCCCGGCTTCATTAAGTCAAGGGGAGTTTGGCTGTTGAGTTCAGGGGGGTCAGGACTCGGGAAGGAGTGATGTTTTCACACTTACATGACTTTGCGGTTCCCCCAAACCCATGCTGCAATGATTGCTGTAATGAATATTTGTCTGTTGATACTCCTGCTCTCGCAGGGGCGTCGGGGAGCAGCAGTACTCTGAGCCAGGGCTTTGCCAAGTCTGCGCTGAACAAAGGCTGTGGAAAATCAGCTGAAAATCTCTTGGCTTTCTTGATTCTGCTGACAATTTGCGATGTTTTTCAAGTGCAGATCAAGAAATTGGTGCTTGAAAGAGCCTCAACAGGATGAGAGGTGCAAAGCCTGGAATCTGCATCTAAAAGAATGTGTAAAATATGTCTCTAATTAAGTTTAGAAACACGGGCGATTCTTGAGTGAGCCCTGCTGTACGAGCCCCAGAAGTAGTCCTTGCTGTGTCTGGGAAGGCGGGTGAGGGCAGGGTCTGTGCCTGCCCCGTGCCCATGTATCACTGCCAGTAGATGAGCTGCCGAGCCGCTCTCTCCTGCTTTTTCTGCCCCGCTGGCTCTCCTGCCTGCACATGCATGGGCAGTTTGAGCTCAGAGGATCTGCAGCACCGTCTCAGAGCTACATCGCAGTGCTCTGCGCCTCGGTTCCTCGTCTGCAGAATGGGGTCAGTAATGCATCTGCAGAGGAGCTGGAGAACACTGGTGAGATGTCTCAGGACCCTTGACCGGGAGGTGCCAACAGTGTGCCCAGCTATCCTTCTGACAATTAGTTCCACTTATGATGGGAGAGAGGGGATAACTCCTGAGCAGTACAATACCCTCCATCTAAATTATTCCTCCTCCTCCTCCACAAATGTCATAGCAGAGATTAGCCATCATGTGTCCTTAAGTATCCCATTTATCCCAAATGACTCTGAGCGTGTTAACTGCATTTAGATTAAAATGAGCCTTTATACCCATAGCATCCTCCTAGTCTGGACCCGCCCCTCATTTCACTGTTACAGGAGCTAAGGATGTGGGGACACCCAAGCCGTGGCAAGGGGAATGGACACCACCAGCATGGCAATTTCATTTTCCCAGGTAAACATTTTTCTCCCTACTGGTTCAGGACGACTTTAATCCCTACAAAATTCTCTTAATTTTCATTTGCTAATCATGGATTCCTTTTCAATTAACCTCAAAAAGCACCAATTATAGAGAACAGTGCCGCAATCACATAAGAATAGGCTACACCAAAGCCTTTAGAAGTGTTTTAGCACCAAAAATTAATGATAAAGGTCAAAACCAGGTTGCAGGGTAGAGTTAGCTTCAAATGGGAAACCCCTGAATTAATGTAAGCACAAGTCCACAAAGTCTTCTGAAAATTTGGGGTAGATTTACTTAAGCTTCTAATTATAGAGCCAAGTTTGTCTCGGTTACACGTAAAGAGTTTCGAAGGCGTTGGAGTCTCAGGCTGAAGACAGGGGAGAAGTCTGGCTCTGCGTGTCGAACCCCAGCGACTTTCTCTGCTTTGTAACTCCCTGCAGGTGGGATTGCTGGTTCTCACTGGTCCCAGTCCAGCTGCCCCAGAGCCCATCCCCGGCAGCTGGAGGGAGCAGCAGGGGAGTGCCAGAACGGGCTCCGCTTCAGGTTAGGTGTGAACGCGGGTCCCGGGGATGGTCCTGGGGGAGCAGATTTCAGAGCAGGGTGAGCATCGCGGGTGGGCAGTGCGGGCTGGGGAGGGCTTGGTCTGTAACGCTGGGCTTTATTCCAGGCCCGAGCAAAGGATGCTCTGAGCCATCCTTGAGAAAACCAGTAACAGGAAAGCTCAGGGTTTTCCTGATACCCTGGACAGGCTTGTCACTGGCGTGGGAATTTGTGAGTAGGTCCCGCACGGTATCGGCTCTTTGGTATCACTTTCTGTCTCTGCGCCTCCCTTTTGCTGCTGTTTCATGAGGCGAGAAGCTTTCTCCCAGCACTGCAGCCTTGGGAGAGGCAGTGCCGTCCCTGGGGGTGTTTGGTGGGACAGGAGAGTCGGGAACCCCTTGGGATCCTCATCCGCAGTGGTGGGAGGACAGAGGCAATGGGAAAACCTGTGCTGGTGCTAGGCGCTTGGAGCCACACAGTCAGAAAACCGGGCAGATGCCATTAACAGGCAGAATAAATCACACAGGGCTCGGCAACACCGAGTTGGTGAAGAGGACAGGCCCGGCTGTGTCCCCCGGACCGGCTTTCAGCTCGAGCATCCTTCTCAGCACGCAGCCGAAGTCACTGCACGAGCACGCGCGCACACACACACACACACACACGGCTCATCTGCTTTTATGAGGTGGGAGAAGATCTGTGGTGGTGCACACATTTCAGGTGACAGATGACTCCCTGTCCTGTGTAACTGATGGTGGGAATAACTTTGACTGCTTTCTTAACTCTGTCGGGATGGGGATTTGATGGTTGGGATGCAGTATATTGAAGGAGAGAAGGTGTCTCATGGTGGTGGTGTGAGCAGAGACGCCGTGTGGGCTTTAGGAGAGGATGGGGTGGAGGTGGCCCTGCTTTGGGATGGAGAAGCAAGGCCGTGGGCTACGGCAAGCTTGGAAAGCAGCGGCCAGCGGTGTGGGCTCAGGGATGGCTGCACTGCCAGGGCAGCTGGCATCACCCATGCCCAAAATAGTCCTGCCTTGGGGAGGGCTGCCAGCCCTGGAAAGAAAACTTGAATTCCCACCATCCCAGTGGTACCATCCAACTTGCGTGTTGACCTAGATGGCAGCTGGGGACCACCCAACCTGGGGACCGCCACCGCAGCACAGGGTGGCTGCTGAAGGCCATCAAGCCTCGGGGAGCCCTCTCGCACGTCCCCTTGCCCTTCCCCGCTCTCCATCCCTCGCCGCCACCCCAGCCGTAGGGAGCGGGACCAGTGACGCTGCTGGTGGAGGTGGCTGATTAGCTCTGGCGATGTCAATGCTCTGCTCGTCGGGCTGAGTCACCGGCACTTTAACAGCAAGTTAAAAAGAAACAGGTTAGCATATCGTAACATGACAGAACTTTTAGAAGATTGGACTGCTTTTCTCCTCTCGTTAACGTCCCCCGGGGCCCGCGGTCTCTTTAGTACTAACACAGTAACGAAGGCCACAGCCTATTAATTGCAGTGACAATGATAAAGGAAGAGTCAGAAGCAGCTATTTGTCTTTCATGTAACCTCGTGCATCATCACAAGATAAATGAAAACTCATTTTCTGCTTTGATTCAGTCTAATTTTTCAGGGCCCCCGAGGCAGGTTACAGGAACTGTGTCGCTTCATCCCCATAAAAGTGCTGGCCCCGAGGTTCAAGGGTCAGGGAAAGTGCAAGCTGGCCGTGAAAGCCTGTCTCTCCGCAGCCTCCCAGGGGTGGCGTAAAAGCAGGAAGGGGTCTGCTGCTCATCATCATTAAATCCCCATTGAAAGGCGTTGTCCGGGGCTGATAGATGATCCACGTGGCAAAGCTACTCCCTGTCCCCAGCGCCCCTGGTCACCTTCCCGGGGGACCTCCGCCAGACCGGCCATTTGTGCCTCTTTGTGCATATGCATAAGGGCGGGTGAACTTTAGGGAAGAGTTTTCAGGGAAAGCACCTCATCCCAGCCCTCTACGCAAAATTATTGTTCCCAAGAGCATGCAGGGTTTGGGATAGAAGGTGGGATGATGCGGTTTTACCTACTCTGAGGTCATTGATACTTTGACAGTAAAATGCACTCGGTGACCTTCACCTGTGCTTAACGAGGAGTGATCATTTCAGAAACGATGGGGCCAACTTCAGTACTGGTATAAAGGGAGGAAAATAACCCGAAGTTTCTATGAGCTGCGGTTCCCATCTCTCACCCGGCAGCCTTGTTGCGCTTTCCTGCCATCCGATGTCCCCCGTCTCCCAGGGGCCTCTCCCACGGCAGCGCAGAGCCTTGGAGCATCTCGTTGGCCTCCAAGGGACTGCTGGTCCAGGCAGGGAGCTCCGTGTGCGGTTCCTGGGGTTTGCTGGATAAGGCTCTCACTTCATAGAAAGACTGGTCCAGGCTGGGGAAGGGGTTTGAAGAGCTGTGCAGAAAGGTTTACCGGACCTGTAGAGCGAATTTTAAAAAAGAGGAATTTAAAAAAAAAAAAAAAGAAAAAATATATAATTATATGTTTTGTAGGAAATTAGCCTGTTCTAATCAAGAGGAATGAAACCTCACACATGCAAACTGGACACACCTCTTCTGAAAATTTTAGTGTTAACAATATACAGTACATTAACTTGATTAATCATAATATAATCTTTGTCTGCATGCTGCACTGATGTCTTCTCCGCCAATCCCCAAAACAGCTTACCCATTTTACGCTACGTAATATACGTTCCCCTCCCGGTACAAACAGAGCTGAAAATAGATACAGCCCTGACGATCCAGCGATGTCCTGACCATCCTGGTCCTGCCGCCCTCCTGGCTCAGGGCTTGCGATGGCACGGACGGGGGCTCCCATATGTCCAGGTTTCCCAGCCTGGAAGTTTTGCCCAGCCAGAATTCATGGACTTTGGCCCCGTGCCTGGATTTCCGGACATCCGTCAACCCACTCGTAGCGGTAGCTCCAACCGAGCTGTCGGATGTCTGGAAGTCACAGATAAATGACCGGTGTGCCGTACAGCTCCGTAACGCGCAGGCACGCGTGCCCAGCACACCCCACACAGGCTTGGCCCACGGCGGGCATGGCAGAGGGCTCGCGCACGGGTGGCCTCGGGGAGGTCCCGCGGGGACCGGCTGCGGGCAGGTCTCCCGGCGGAGCCAGAAGGACTCGGCGCAGGAATCCATCTGCATCGACGTTACTGCAGGGGTGGTACTTTGGGCTGAGCCTGGTCTCCTTCCTTGCGGCACCGCCTGGCTGTGGCCCTGGGGGTGATGTCCCGCTGCCTTTGGAGAAGGGCACAGAGCCACTCCATCGGAGGGGCGGGAGTAGCGAGACACGCATATTACTGATTATAGCGTATAAATGGGGAAAACAAGGCTGAAGGGAAGGCAACCACGGCTGTCCAGGGCTGGACCCACCCATTGCCCTATCGACGGGGACAGCGCAGCCCTGCGCAGAGATGCTGCGGGTCAGACGGGGACGGCCGGTGCTGCAGCGGAGCAATGCTGCGCTGCTCCCCCCGGCCCCGGAGCCTGGCAAGGCTCTGCCATATATAATGTTGGATTTCAGCTGAAATAGCATTTGCCTTCTAAATGCTGGATCAGAAAATACCACCAGGGCATTTCCCCGGCACTGATTTACTGGCGCCTGCTCCAGCTGAGGCCAGTGAGAAGCCTAATCTGGGGGAGATTTGAATGTTATTGGAATTCATGAATGTTTGCTTTGTTATTATTTTGCTGTGTTTTTTTTTTTAAGGCAAAACAAAACTTCCACAAATTTTAAACTCAGCTAGGAGTATTTCACAGCCTAGGGCTTGGGGCTGGCAGCCGAGCAGTCAGCTCGGAGGGCACCTTCTCGCTCCCCGTGATGCGGGCAGGATGCCTGCATGGACGCAGCGCAGCTGTGAGCGGTTCCCCGCACGGGTCCTGCCCTCAGCCTCAAGCAGGATTTGCGAAACCAACCTCTCCTCGTAAGGCGGGCAGAGGGCTCTGGGCGGTGGGTTACTCGGGGTGCAAAGGGACACGTTACGGGCTCTTGGCCAACCAGCCCAGGCAGAGCGATTGCAGGTGGGAGGCACAAATGTGAGAGACGTGTGGGGACATCTCTGACCTCCAAGGAGGCAGTGCTACCAGTGACAGTAGGGACCGCAGGACAGGAGCTGGCCTGGGCGCGCAGTGCCAGGGCGTAGCACAAGGGAAAAAGGTAGATTTGGATTAGATATTAGGAAGAAATTTTTCCCTGTGCGGGCGGTGAGCCCCTGGCGCAGGTTGCCCCGAGAAGCTGTGGCTGCCCCATCCCTGGAGGTGTTCAAGGCCAGGTTGGACGGGGCTGGGAGCAACCTGGGCTGGGGGGAGGTGTCCCTGCCCAGGGCAGGGGGGTGGAACGAGATGGTCTTCCAGGTCCCTTCCAACCCAAACCATTCTATGATTCTATGGAACGGAATCAGGAGCATCGCACCAGGGATGATTTCTCCCATCCTGGGGACAGTACCTGACTCTGTTGTTTAACAGCTGCCTCCTGTATGAGAGATGCTTTAACTATTTCAGCTCGTAGCTCAGAGAAGCTGCTGAAGTGGCCCGATGACCGTGAGGGCAGTTCACCCTGAAGCAGGAACTCACCTGCAGGAAACCGTGGCTTTGTCCCAGCTGAAAACCCATCCCTGTTGAAAGCAAAGGAGGTTTTTTCTGGGGCTGGGATGTCACTCATCCATCTCCTGGGCAGGAAAGCACAGTTTTTCTCATGAAACCTTGTACCCAGCCCACAGAAGGGTGTGCGGGGAGATTTCCAAGAGGTCTTAAGTCTGGTTAGGAGGAGGAGCAGGATCGGGATCAGTGGCACCTTCCTCAACATTCTCCACCCTTAGAGCCAAAGCAATGTACTGCTTTGGTCCCGTCGTGTGCCGGTGGGGCACGCAGGGGAGCAGCCAGGGGGTTGTGTGTGAGGTTTGTTGCTATCAAAATCCACGAACACATTTAAGGCAAAAGACTAATTTCCCACCGTGGTGTTTCCTGGGTGGATCGCGTTTCATTTTAAGGACTTTTGGCTTTGCTTTTCACCCTTTTGAAGTTAGTTCTTATCGAGGTTCTGCCGTTCCTTAATTCTCCTTCTTAGAAGCACAGAGTGAAAGAAGCATTTTGCATTTGAAAATAAAGCAAGTGCTGTTATTGCTTGGGTTTTCTCTTTTATAGTTTTTATTTAAAGAAAAAGGGAGAAAGGAGAAGTGTGGCAGGAAGAAAGGGACTTGAAGAGCAAAATGAGAAAGAAAGACCAAATAAACACACAGATTCTTCAGCACCGAGATAGGAAATGTGTATTTCTCTTCCGTTTTTTCCTGTCCAGGAGGGAGGGGGAAGGCTTTTCTAACACATTCAAATGAATTTGATATTCAATCAATGAAGATTAACTTGCCCAAGGTAAGATGGTTTTTACATTCATAAGGAAGTCAAATACGATTATGCATATGAGGAAATTATACAGAGATGAGTAGAGTATAATGTATGATAATTATTTGAAAGGATATACTTACACACTGATTAGCATATCTTGAAGACCAGACAGAGATGGAAGAATAGAAGGTAAAGAGATTCCTCAAGATGAACAAACTGTGTAAAACTCACTCCCCCAAAATCATAGAAGTTAGTTAGAAATAGCATTTTCTTAAGGATGGCAACCTTAAAAAAATCCTTCACAAATTCACCTCTTGATTAGAAATTAAAAAAAAAAAAAAAATTCAAATCAAGCGTGTGAAACTTTGCTAGGAATATCCTTCTGCAGAGGAAGGATGGACACAAAGAGATGAAAGGGGGAGGCCAGCGGGACACGCACGTGCCCAGCTTCCCACAGGCAGCTGGCTACAGAGACTCGCACATCCCAGCTGGGCTCCTGCTTGGGTGATGGGTTCCTCAGGCCAGCGTGCGTCCTCCTTTCCCATGTTGGAGCAGCACAGAGCACGCTGCCTACTGGGCACACGGCTACCTCTCCCACCTGCACTAAATAGCATTAAATTTACCTGGGAGTCCTGGTGGACAACAGGATGCCCATGAGCCAG
>VZSZ01008861.1:12591-40983 GCA_013398815.1 Ibidorhyncha struthersii
CACGGCCCCGCCGCCCACAGCCAGGTCTGTGGGTCCCTTCACCTCCCCCTCCCCTGTGCCGTCGGTGCCGGCGTGGGCACCCGGCCCTGCCAAAAATGTGTCAGGGCCACCAGCCTTGCCAGAGCCCGTTGCCCGCACTCCATGGCTGAGCCCACGGCTGTGCTGGGCTACTGCTTGATGACCCCATTGGCAGCTTCCATGCTGTGCACGTTAATCTCCGTGCTGGAGAAGACATGGGAGCCCGGTGAAGGGCTGGAGGGGCACTGGCACACGCTTGGGACTGGCGGGGTTAGGACCGGCAGCTGGGCTGCCCTCACCACCCCGGGGTTTGTTTTTCCAGGGTGTTTCGGAAGCGGAGCGAGCGCGGTGCCGGGAGGCCCTGCGGCACGTCCTGGACCGCGTCTACCAGCCGCTGGCGGTGCGGGAGCTGCTCATCCTGCAGGGCCGGCCCAAGCAGGTACCCGGCGGCAGTGGGGCCGGCCCCGGTGTGGGGCGCTGGGGGTGCGTACTGCTCGGGGCACTGGGATGGTGTGTGCCCATGTGCCCAGGATGCCTTTGCTGCTCTTCTGGAAATGTTCTTACACCTTAAAAAACAGTTTGGTGCAGCACCCCACGTTCCCGAATGCTGCGTGAGCGCGCGGGAGAAGTTGCTGGGTGTGCGTTTCTCGCACGGCAGCAGATCAGGCCCTGCTGTACATGGGTATGTGGGTGAACTCGGGGGCTCTCATGGCAGCGTGTCCCGCCTCGGCTCAGCAGTTACATCTGCTGTGCCCGGCTGAGCAAAGCGCCTTCCCTTCCAGAGCCTGTCCACGTGAGTGGGCAAAGCGGTGCTGCCTCAGCACTGGCTGCTCTTCATGGCCTTTCAAAAGCTGCCTCATGGCAGTGGGGAGGAGGAGGTGGCCAATTTCCTTAATGTTGTGTTTAGGGAGTCCCTAGGGAAAGGGCCACATCCCAGCTCCAAGCGGGTGCTGTGGGTGGGTGCGTACCCACCTGCCATGTCACGGTTTGGGGTCAGGACGTGAGGTGCTGCTGGTGTGCATGTGGGATAGCATGGGACCTGTTGGCTCGGGCGCAGCTCTGTGCCAAACACTGACCCTCCAGCTGGGATCGCACACGATTCCCGAGCAGGTAGAAACCGGCTGTGCCACATGCGAGGGCTGCAGAGGGTCCGTATGGAGCACTTTCACAGGGCAGCACTCTCAGTGCGTGCTGTGATTCTTCCACATAAAAGTAGGGGTCTCCTGGTTAAACAAAACCCGAGCTGATATTTGGATAATGCCCTTAATAACATGCTTTGTTTTAACTTTTGATCAGCCCTGAAGTGGTCAGGCAGTTGGACTAGATGATCATTGTAGGTCCCTTCCAACTGAAAATATCCTATTCTATCCCTGACGTGTGCAGCGGTGCTGGCCTGCCTCCTCGGGGTGTCTGAGCAAGCACCTCCATTTGAACCGCTCGCTCTGTGCGTTTGCAGCCTGCGGGTACCTCTGCTGTTTGTGCTCTCCTGGGGGGATTGCTTTGCTTGACCTGGGAGCCTGCGGGCTTGAAGTGCCACCTCTGCAGCCCAGTGCTCTGTGACAGGTCCTGTCAGGGGTCACTGCTGTGAACCCCTTACCTGCATCAAACCTGACTTGTCTCCTGAGCTCCCCCCATGCACTGTTGCAGTAATGAGGCAGTCGGAGCTGCTGCCTGACCCTGAGAGGCTGTAATTAAAGGAGAGAAGCTCTGCATGAGGGGATGCGCCTGGGAAGGCTGGCCTCTCTCATTAAGCCCTAATTTGCTTTGTGCCACTGGATGAAGAAGTGGTTTATTTAAAAGGTTTCCCTGTCCTGTGCTCCTTTCTCAAGTCCTGCAGGGCAGGGTGCAGGCTGTTTGCCTCTTAGTGAGGGTTTGCACAGGAGTGTGCGAATATGCTCCTTAGCCGGCTCCTTTGTTTCCTTTCAGAGTTCTCCCTCTCCTGGGGAAGAAACAAAGCCGGCCCTTGTGCGGGCTCCGACGTGGCTGCGACGCCTTTGTGGTCAGCTGCTCTCCGAGAGGCTAATGAGACCCAACGGGGTTCAGGCTGTGGTTCGGGGCATCATGGAGGGAACAGGCGGTGAGTAGGGTGCTCTGACGCTGCTCTTGGCTTCCAGGATTGCAGATTAAAAGAGGCTGTGATGATGTGTCTGAGACGTTTCATCCCATGGGAGTCGCAGGAAAGACAGTGCCATCGGAGCACTGAAATGGGAAACGGCTTTTGTCAGGCCAAGCTGACTCTGTAACACGCAGATTTTGGCTCTGAGTATGTCGAACTCCCAAACAATGAATGCCTTCCAACTGCAAATGCCTTTAGTTGGAGTACACCATCATGTTTGATGTTCAGACTGAAAGCCTTCAAATTAATTTAGTCTGTTTATGCCTCCATGGGGTCATACCTCATGTGCGTACAGAGCGTGGTTCGTTCCAAGGAGCTGTGCTGGTACAGTGGGAGCTGTGCTTGGTGCTGGGCAGGTGGAGCCAGACCTTTCCTGCTCCAGGGCTCGGCAGCCTTGCTACCCTGCTCTCCATTTCCTGCCAGGGAGGGAAACTGTTGCTCTCTAAAAGCTGAATCCCACAGTCTTTAGTGCCAAAGCCTCCTCTGGCCAATACCAACCTGATGGCACCATCCGAGGGTGTCCATCCTCCACCTTTTGGCTTGTACACCTACTAGTAGAAGTTGTTTTCCATTATCAGATGTCTTGGACAGTAATTTTCCCCCTTCTGTCATTAAATTCAGGTGTCACCTGAAAGGTGCTTGGTTTAAAGAGAGTAATAAAAGCTAGAAATCCAATTTGTGGCCAGAAACATCTGGCGTCAGCTGCCGTTTGCTCTCAGTCTGAGCTGATCTTGGCTTTCTGTTGGTGTAGCAGGTGGCGCTGGTGCTGAAGCAGCAGCTGTGGACTGGAGAAAATGCGACACGGTTGCAAAAATCCTGGCTTCCTGCCCACAGCAGTGCCTTTCCCTCGAGGACTACTACCAACTGGTATGCCCCCAGGTAGGTCCCTCTCTCCCTGCAGCATGCTGGCTCTGGCTGGGCATGCAGAGCTGGCTCCTGGCTTGGAGAGTCTCAGTACTGTCGCTTCTGCTTAAGCGTGGCCTGGCTGGAGCCCAGACAATGTGGAGATGTTTTTCTACTGCTCTGGCACTGGGATGTGTTTCTACCCTACTCTTGAATTTTCCATATTTGATTGAAATGCTGGATAATGTTTCCTGAGTGCAGGAGCTGTTCACTGCGTTATGAGGAGCTCTCTGCTGAGGAGCTCTTGCTTCCAGCCTTTGGCTGTGGGGGTGATACAGGCTCTTGGTTTGAGCCTAGAAACGCATCCTGTGTTAATGTGCGCACAGAAGGAGACCGGCTCTTCCGTATGTGGCATGTTGTGCTGAATGTCCAACAAAGCAGCGTACAGGAGGCTCCTCAATCTCTGCTGTTGCCCCCTCCTACAGGGCTGCTGACCTTTGTTCCTTTATCGTGGACTTTCCTTCCAGATTCTGGACTTGCTGCACATCCAGGACAAACTGACAGCACACCAGTTCCAGCGAGTGGCCACCACGACGCTGCTCACCATGGCGAAAGAGCACCCTCAGCTGGCAGAGAAGCACCTGCTCCAGCCCCTGTTGGCACCACTCCTACGGTGCTCGGAGACAGCAGGTACTGGCTGGTCTCTGCCAAGCCCCAGATCGGAGAAGGGGCTGGCTGGTTTCTCTTCTCGCTGATCTTTCTCTTCTCGCTGATCTTTCTCTTCTTGCTGATCTTTCTCTTCTCGCTGATCTTTCTCTTCTCGCTGATCTTTCTCTTCTCGCTGATCTTTCTCTTTCTTTCCATTAGGATTTTCTCCGGGGCTGGTGGTTGGGCTGCTGAGTGTGCAAGCCCAGCTCTGTCAGTTGTGAATGTGGCTGGGTACACCGTATTTACTAGCACTTGAGTCAAATTACTGTAGCATAAGAGCCAAGTAGTGGGGCTTTTGTCATTTACTCTTTGGGAATCTCTCCAGTCTGACAGTCTTGTTTTGGGCTTCCGGACGGAAGCCATCGGTTCCCCATGCTGACCAAGCAGATCTCGGGGGAATAATCCATCAAGAAGTTGTGGTCTGCTTTGATTTGCTTGTAACCTCGCGGAGTTTACAACACTGCAGTGATATTTAGCGCAGCTAACAAGGGCTCATCAGTTCCCATGCTGCCTTGATGGAGGAAAGGGAAGGCAACTATCAAAGTGCTTTCTGGTGCTGGGCATGGCGGGGTTGCTGTTCTCCTGGAGACTCCTTAGCATGTGGGGATGCTGATATTTCTGCCCTTTGTTTTCAGAGCTAGCAGTGGAAGATTTATCAGCAGGGACTGTGCTGGTGACGGAGGCAGAGCTCAGCAGCTGTGTGGAAGATGTGCTCAAGGTATATCGTGTCTGATTTGGGCCTGAGGGTAGGTGAGAAAACTACTCTAAGTGAGAGCTGGTTTGAGACTTTCTGAGCAGTTCAGTGTGTGTTTTAGACCATGACAAAAACCATCATCTCCTGCAGTTGTGATGCTGAGGTGAGGCCAAGAGCTGCACAGAATAACCTCGTATGCAGCACTGCACTAGCGGGACTATAGCTTTATGCTGGATACCGGAGGCACTGCCTCAATCCTTTCAAGCATTCTCACCCCAAAGCATTCTGCGAGATGGCAGTGAGCTCTTGCTGTTTAGATTTTTCTTTTTCCCAGTGTCTTTCTGGGGTCTGAGCAGTGGGCTGGTGGCCAGGAGTCTTCATGGTGCTTTCACATCCTCTTTCTCCATGACCTGCAGCAAGACTTTGAGCATTGCTAAATTGTGCAGCAACTATAGGACTGTTTTATCTGAGTGTACTGTCAGAGCAGCTTCAGGACTTGGGCTGCAATCATAGAGCAGCTAACCGTAGAGCAGGCAGTGTGGCAGGCAGGAGGTCCTAGTCAGAAGTACCGCTGGTCTGGCAGCATGTGTTGCCTTGGGCTGTCAATCGCAGTCTGAGATCATGCCACTCACCTTCCAGCGTCAGAGTTGTGTAGCTGGTCAGAGGGAACAACGGATTGCAGGGAATCCTGCATGTGCTGAATCTTCAGAGGCTGCCTGAGCTCTCCCCTCCCAAGCTGTCTCTGGTCCACCCTTCTCTTAGTGCCTCCGTGCCTCAGTTTCCTCCTTGTAGAGCATGGATAATACTCATACTGAGCCCAGTGCTATCTGTGTGGGAGGGAGAACCTGCTGGGAGCTGCTCTCCCTGCATCCAAGGTCTGCAGAGGGCAGCCTGAGCCAGAGTGCTGGAGCTGGAAGCCGCTCCTGCGGCATTAACCCCTCACGGAGGGATGGGTGGCAGCCAGCTCTTGTGTTGGGCCAAAATCCTTCTGAATGAGTGACCTGGAAAAGAGGACACTCGAGGTATCGGCAAGCAGCCGGCTGTGCTGGACTGCTCAGCCCTGCAGACAGGGCAGCTTGGCAGGGCCCCCAGCACATCGCTCGGTGGTTGTGCAGCCGGTTGCCAGTGAGGCATTCGCAGTGGGCACTAGGAAGTGAGCAGTTTCAGTGTGGCTCTGAGGCTGCTGAGCTGTCTCCAGGGTGAAAAAGAGTGAAGGTGAGCTCAGAGGCATCGCAGAGCCACAGGGAGAGGTGGGAGAGCTGGTGCAGTTATCTTGGTGGCTGCTCTTAGGAGGCAGAGAGCGTGTGGTTATGGGAAAAGGAGGGTGGGCAGCAGCTCAGCTGCAGGGGAGATGCTTTTAGTGGATGTGTCCTCACCTCAGGTGTCCCAGAAAAGGAGGGGAGGGACAATGCAGCTGGTCCCCATGGGGTGTCCCCAGTGGTTCGTCTTCCTCTGCTGATGTCTCTGAGGGGGCTAAAGGCATTACAGTCTGTCTAGTCCTATTGGACAATTGTAAAAAAGGAAGGAAAAAGGAGCAGTCTGTTTTGCAGGGACCATTCTGAGCTGAACCCTGTGACACACAGGTTTCTGCGTGCATGAAGTTCATTTTAAAGCTGTGGGTGGGTAATCCTTCAGCAGCTGCTGCTGGGTGTCCAGCCACCTCCTCTGCTGCCCTGCCTTCCAGAGCTGCTCTTGGCACAGGACAATACCTGGAGGCGGCGGTGGCGCATCGGAGGTGGTCTGTGTGCTCGGCTTCCAAAGCAGGAGGGATTGCTGAAGCTCAGCAGCATTCCCAGCCCTGATCAGTTGCTGGGGGGTGGGGAGGGTTCAGGAAAATTGAAGGAAACTGGGGTCTCATCAGACGAGCGCTCTGGCTTTGCCAGTAACAGACCACCTTCTGTGTTAGAGGAGGTGTCTTGTGGGCAGGACAGTGCAGATTTAGCACCTTCTATGGAGCTCCTTCCTGCAAAGGGTCCCTTGCAGCAACAAGCAGGATGTTCAGCAGCGCAGATCTTGGCTCTGGCATTTGGGGGAGAGGTGGGGTCCATTCTTGTGCTCCCTATGAAGGAACAGGGCTGTTCTGTGGAAGCTGCTCTTCTGAAACGTTCCCTCATAGCACCTTTTTTCCGCCATTCCCACCAGTATCACCACTGCTGTGCTGCAGGCTTTGCTGCCTGTCCTGACAGCAGCCCAGCTTTCTGCTGCGCGTTCCAACCCAGAAGAGGACATCTCCATCCCAGGAATTCAATTTAAGAAACTGGTGACTTGCTTACTGGCATGCCCCTAGGCCGGCTAAGCTCTTAAATGCTGTGATTGTTGTAGTATTTCATGTAGTAATGATCTGTTGTAACTAGCTGGCAGGCAGAGACCAGTCTGGAGGGCTGCTCTGTGGCTGCCGTTCACAATGCAAGTGCTGGGGGAGTTTGGGGCGGATCCCTCCTTAATGGCATAGCGCTGGAGGCCTGACAGCAGCCAGATTAGCGATGGAGACTCCAGCCTGAGGATTTGCGGGGGTTTCTTGCCTAGCAAGTGTCATTTGATGCTGAGTGGGAAACCATCCTTGGGGCTTCATCAGGGAGGCTTTGTGTACAAAAGGTTCTGGTTAGGAAGAATGGCTCCACGGGGATTAGCACAGGGAAAAAGGTCTTTTTGCATCAATAGAGCAGGGCAGAATATTATCAGGACAATCTCCCTCCTAGCCCTCCTACCTGGATTGTCACACTGCCTCCAGCAGGCAAAAGCTCTTTGGTCTGTCCCCAGGGCACTTCCAGCCCAGAGCAGGTGATTGCTGTCCAGCTGCAGAGATTGAAGGTGTGGGCAGTGCTGTGGTGTGAAGGGACAGCATATTCTGAGCAGGCAGTTCACCAGCTGACACAGCTGGAAGTCCCTTGGAGAACTTGGGAAAAGACTTTATCCCCCGCCCCCTCCTTTTTAAAAACTAAAAGCTATGGAAGGAGATAGAGCCTGCTAAAATGAGGACCTGAACACAACAACCCTGAGTAAACCCTGTGTCTGGCTGGGCAAGGCTTGGTATTTAACAATTTTCTAAACTGAGTCTTCCCAGCATTATGGACTTAAAGCATCTTACCTGGCTTTTAGTTTTGGACAATTTCTTTCAAAGGATTCAAAAGGAAACACAATGTCACAAGAATTCTATGAGTGTTTTTCCTGTGCTCTGTGGGCAGCAAGGTAGGACCTGTGTGTGGTGAGCTGGTAACAGTGGCTTGCGTGGGAAGGGGTTGCTGGTTTCATGAAGGAGGGCAGTGACGGTGGTTCAGGAGGGTGCTGCTTGAAATAGAAGAGAGAAGCGTGGCCCTACAGCCTCCTCAAAGCCCCTGCAACCCACTTGCTCAGCTCAGCATGTCAGCCCAGCTGCCCTGCTAGGGACTGATCTCTGTATTTGAGATTTGGCTCTAGGTGCAGTATTTCCATAAAGATTTGCTAATTCAAAGGTGCCTGTTGCATCTCTCTGTAACACAAGACGTTACCCCTAAGCAGCAGACTTCCTGAATAGCTAGCTGCATTGTTCCTGTAGCTTGGAGCCCTGATGCGGTTAAACAAATGCTAGGAGAAATATGGTACTGAAGGCTGCTTTTAGTACAGAATATGGCATAATCAGGGAAAACAGGCTCCAGACTGAAAGGAACAGAGGCTGAAAACCCTCTGCCATCCTCCCTGGTGGCAGCCGTTCTGCGCAGAGGCGTGCTTTCTGTCCTTCTGTTTGGCTTCCCCCTGCTCCACGCAGGTGTTTGACTCTCCTCCCTGTGCCCTTCTCTCTGTAGGTGTATGTGGTTGGAAATGACAGCTCGAGCCTGCTGCTGGGATCCTTACACTCAGTCCTGGGAGTGGTTTTTTCCCTCTATTCCTTCGCCAAGCAGAATGTGTCATACTTACGGTAAGGAAGGATTGTGCGTGACTTCTGGGGTTTCATCTGCTCTGTTCTGCCCACCTCCTAAGGACGTGCTCTATATGGGCACATACAGAACCTGAGACCAATTTTCTCACCCTGAAGAGCTCTCATTCAACATGGGCAATAACCAGAGGCATAGGCACGGTATATGACCTTACTGGCAGACCTGTGCCTGAGGAGGCAGTTCTCGAATTAGTTTGTGCCTTCCCTGAAGCCAGAATGTTTGCTGTAGAGGCAAGCGTGCCCTGCAGGCACCTTGGGAGCGCGGGTTAACTCTTAGTGCCCACCTAGGAGCAGGGATTGGGATTGTTTGTGGACAGAGATGGTGACGCTGGGACCTGGCTGGGTGTCAGAGGTATCTGTGTACCAGGGATTTAGAAGCAGGATAAAAACTAGATAAAACAGCTGGAGCGCTGGCTCTTGGAAATACAAGATCATTCTTCTCCAATCTAGGACCACTCTCTTCCAATATGTGCAGGACCTGCCTCTTGGCAGCTGTCCCTCATGCTGTGCCCAGCTCCTCCACAACTGACATACGATGGTAAGCACCACGTGTGTCAGTCACGGTGGCAGGGACAGTGGTGACCAGGTGCTGGCTGTCCTCTCTCCTTTCTCCTCCCAGGCTTTCTCTGGGCTGCCCTGAGTTTGGGCCAGCCTAGTGAATACACTCCTGGTGGGTTTACACTTTGCTTTGGTGTTAATGGCATGTGGGTACTGGAGGCTTTCCCTAAAACGTCTGTGTAGACACAGCCTCTGCTGTTATTAAAGACATCGTTAATCACTTCAAAGAGTAGTGAGTGCTGTGGCAAGTTTGTAGAACAAGCCAAGTTAGCACTGCTGCTGGGTGAACAGAGTCGCTGCTCGCTTCTCTCTTTGCAAAGGAATTTGGCAGGGGTAACTAAAACCACAGCTGCCTGGAAGCGTTCAGGTTTCCAGACCCCTGGCACAGTGCTGCTACTCCACTTCATTAACCTGCATCTTTCCTTGGCAGGGGTTTCTGTGCCACCTTACAGTGCTCCCTGTCTCCTTCCTCCTCTTCCTTGGCACAGCTGACAGCTCTGTGCTTTGTCATGTTGGCGTGAAGCACCAGGCTGAGGCTGCGTGGAAGTGGCTGTCCTTGTACAGACACGTTGTTCAGACAGAGTGCTCTCTTCCTTGCTGGGCTGAAATCTTGAAGGACCCAGATCCTTCCATCTGGGCACGCCAGAAGGGCAGGAAGTGCTGTTTATCTCCTTATAAACTGACACAACTGCCTTCAGGTGCTGAAGCTGTTGGCCCAGAGCATCCCAAGGAGTGTCCATAGCTGCTCCAGAGCACTCTTGTCTTTTCCCTCAACCCGAGACATGCGGTCCTGTTGCAGTGCTGGTGTGCAGGGAGGGGTGCAGCGGGCACAACGAGGTCACCACTGCTTTCTCTCTCCTTGCCAGCTCCCCATGCCAGGAGATCTTGCTGTGGTTCTTGGAGAAGTCAGAGCGAGAGGTGTCACTGGCTGTGCTGGAAGGCTTTGCAGGGCTTAACAACAGTGTGCATGCCCTCCACCCGCAGTGCCGGTTCCGTGCGGGCAGCAAGGGTGGTGCCACCATCGTAGTGGAGGAGACCATCAGGTGAGTGCTGTTGGGGCAGTGCCAGGTGTGGAGGGCGGTCCCCAGGCGTCATTCAGCACATGGGGCATTTCGTGGCATGCCAGGCAGAGAGACCCCAGGTGAACGTGGGGCTGCTGGTGCTGTCTCACCACAGTCTCGTCCCCCCAGGCGCCCAAGTCAATGGCTGTCTGCACCGAGCTCGGGCAGGTGACGCTTCCACACAGCCTCTGGGTTCCTTGTACACAGTGCAGAGCTCTGACTTTCAGCCCTGAAAAGCAGCACACTCTGTCTGAGTGTTAGTGGGCCCTCTCTGTGTACTTTTCCCAAGTCCCTTGTGCTGCCTGACAGGTATCTGGCAAGGGGATGTGCTCCTTCAGTCCCAATGAGCCCCAAATTCAGCTTCTACCCTCCAGCCTGGGCCTGTCTCATGGCAGATCATGGCTGTGTGGAGTGAGTGGAATCCCTTGGGCGCAGGTGGCACCGTTGCAGCAAGGACTCTAGCGATGCCAGTGTGGTGGAGCCAGCGACTGAGCTCCCCTCCTGCTCTTGCAGATGGTCTCTACAAGTAGAGGCAGAGCGTGGCCATGTGGGGAATAAACTGCAGCCATTAGACTCCAGCCATGCAAACTGGGACCATTCAGCAGCGTGACATTTGGTTTAAAGAGGTGTAGCTGTTAGTTGGCAGCGCTATCGAGCAGGCAGAGCACACAGCTTCTGCCCCGGAGTGTCCGTGGAGTGGGTGTGCCGGGTGCTCTGTGCCCCCGTAACAAAACCCTGTATAAATACGCTTGTTTTGGTTTCATTTCAGTCTATTCCTGACCTGAATTAGAAGAAGGTCTGCCCCAGGGTCTGCACTGGTTAAACTGGGTATACTTTAAAATTACTGTTTAACGGCCATGTCTCTGCCGGTGTCTGTCCTACTTTTATGGCTGTGACCACTGCATGAATTAGCCAGTGCTAATCCTGTTCTTTATAGGATGGCTGAATTAAATGTGTGTTTTGCACTCGTGGTTTCTGTTGATGTTATTTCTTTAATGAGTGCAGGTTAATTAATAAACTGAGTGAGCGATCACGTAGACCAAATGAACTGAGCAATAGTTTGGCTCAGCTGCCTCCAGGCTTCAGCTTTCTGGTAGTGCTGTGAAGGAAGGTTTCCAAGAGAAGGCAGAAGCGGGATTTCACCTTGCCATGGAGTAGTTTAGAGCCAGCCCTGGAGGGCCTCTGGGTACGTTTGTGTTGGTGACACGGTGACCTGTTTCAGCGATGAGGATGAGGCCCTCTACCAGAAGGTTTCCTCAGAGCAGTGCCATGTGGAGAACTTGGTGGAGCTCTTGTCTCACTGCCAGAGGAGTGGTCTAGCCGGAGACTTCTTCATCCGCTGCCTGAAGGTAAGGGCAGGCAAGTCTTGTTTGGGGCACATCTGCAGGAACAGTTTCCCTGGGCCCAGTGGTCTGTGTGGCAGATGACAGAGGGGACCAAGCATCCCCTTACATGCCTCAGCAGCACTGAGCCAGGGTACGGCATGCATTGGAGCAGTCCTGCTGTGTGCTGGGCAGGAGAGCCTGGGAGAGGGAGGTAGCCCTTGTCCCTGGAGGGGTTAACTCTCATTCCTTTTGACAACAGGAGCATGTCTGAAGTTTAATGGTGTGTTTGAGGCTGTGAAAAATCCCTGTTGCTTCCTTGGCTCTAGTGGGGCACCTTTTGATCCTCTGAGCCCCTGTGGTTCCCTCATGGCCTCACCTGGGCTGGGCTGCACTTTCTGTGCCCTTGCTGGCAGGTAGAGCCCTGTCCCATAGTCGTGCTGGGTTTGCAGCACCCTGGGTGTAAGGACGCTGCTGTCACACAGGTGGGACACCCAGAGGCTGTTGGCAGCTCTCGGAGACCTTGATGTACTGAGTGGAAGGTCCTGGTCGTGTGAGGAGTCAGCGTGAGGTCTACAAAGGGGACAGGGGATCCGGGTGCCTTTGTGAGCGCTGAAAGCAAGGCTGCCAGCAGAGACCCAGCGAACCTCACGGCACAGAGGATGGTTGGCCGGAGGAGAAGTACTCGGTGGTGCTCTGTGTTGTGTCTGCGGGGACAGAGGTTTGCGAGGGTTTGGCCTGCTGGCAGGCGTGTGTGTGGAACGAGGTGAGGCTGGAAGAGGGGAGGTAACCAGGAGCCCTTTGCAGCAGGGTAGAGGTGGTGGGTAGCGCAGACCTGCTGCGCTCAGGACCAGTGGCATGGTGATTTCCGTGTATTTAACCATTGCCCCTCTGTGCCCTGTGCTTCCTTCCTGGCAGGCACTGACTTGCGTGGCTGCGGAGGATGAGGAGGCTTCGAACTTGACTGCAGTGCCTGGAGGGTGTCTCCTGGAGTTGGAGCAGTCCCACGCTGTGCAGAGGAGGAAGCTGCTGGTCCTGCAGCTCGTGGCCACACTGTGTGAGAGCGTCTCAGACACCGTGTTCACAGACATTTCTCAGGTTGGTCATGGTAAAGTGCAGGACTGCGTGGCAGACCAAGCTCTGGGCCGCTGGGGTCTAAGGAGACAGTGGCTAAGAAACAGCTGGAGAAAGCTAGAGCATCCCCAGGAAAAGCAGTTCATTGATTCAGTTGGAAGTGTCTCAACAAGAGACCATCCTGTGCAGTGCCAGCAGGAAGGACAGAGTCAGCTGCAGAGACAGGAGGGAGCAGCCCAGCAGACATCTTCGGATTTGTGTCCATGGTTGTATATTAAAAGCCAAGAGAATAGTCTGTGTGTTAATCAGAACTCTGACTTGCCAGCTTATCATCTTTATTTTGAGCAAAATTTATTACCAAGTTTAACAAAGCTTAAAGACATCTGTGCCCACCAGACCTTTTAAGCGAGTGTTTGCTGCCTATCCATGGTGTTGGTGCCTATTTTTTCTGGCATGTCTCAGCAGCCACGTCTGGGAGCTGCAGTAGCTGGGCTGCCAGCGGGATAAAAAAGGCACGGCACCACCACAGCATCCCACTTGCCCCTTGTCCCCAAATGGCCGTTCATGGCTTTTCTCTAGTTTCTGCTGCTGGGATGTCCACACCAACTGGTGTGTCCAGTCATCAGGGTTGGCGCAATCATGCTTGGACCGTCGGCGCTTGTCCATGTGTTCATAAATGGGCAGCTGCAAAATTGATTCAGTGTCATTCAAAGGCCAGCTGGGGCTCCTTGAACCTGGTACCAAAAAGGGTTGTTAAAATATGGCACTTCTGTCCGCCCTGAGCCCACGCTGAAGCAGCGCTGAAGGGGATCAGCTATGCTGCACCGTGCCAGGTCGGGAAGGCTGTTGGGCGCTGAGGACAGCACGGTATTCCCCAGCTGATCAATGTATTTTAACTTCCACATCCTGCTTTGGTTTTGGGTTTGTTTGTTTTGGGGTTTTGTTTGCGTGTTTGTTTTTTTTTTAAACTCGGTGGCCTGGTTATGCAGTTAACTGTGGCTGCCTTGAGCAGAGCGAGTCACTGCTAACACAGGTTTCCTCACTTTTCTCTTTGGGACAAAGGAGTCTTTGTGTGTGCTCTGCAGTGACAGAGGGGACGCAGCCAGTGTCATTGTGGCGCCCGCCGGTGGGTGCGGCAGCCAGCACTGCTTTGTCCTAACCTGCCTCTCCATCGCACCCACCCGCGCAGGACCGGCTCCGCTCCCTGGATCAGAAAGTCGGGATGGGAAATGGGGAAGGATTTTGCTGCGTTTCTGAGTCCAGCCGCGAGTCTAGTATAAAAAGAAACAACCACCAAAAAAGAATCCTAGACAAAAAAGCCATTATACTTCCACCGGGGGGTTTTATTTCAGGGAGGGGTCCCTCAGGTCGGGACAGAAGTCGCAGAGCTGTTATTAAGCAGGTTCTGCAGCACAGGGTTCCTCCAGGGTGTTTGCTCTTGCTGTGGGCGCTCTGGAGTGTGACTTTGTACATAACAGGGTCGGAGCAAGTGGGATCCCTCTTCCCAAAGCCAGACCCCAGGAATGGCAGGAACTGTAGACCCCCTCAATTGCACAATATATTTTATTTATCATTTCTGCACCTCACAACGGAGTCTTGTGGGATTTACTTGACTTCCTTGATAAGTCAAGGATGGTCTCCTCCTGCATGAGGCAGAAATATGTCCCAGTGTTTTATTTTTCCAGCATTTTTTTGCCTTCTAGATTAGGATGTTTTTTCTTTCCTTCTAGATAAGGGTTTTTTTTTAAGGTTTTGTTTTTCTCAGTGGCTATCTACTGGTAGATTATTTATGTATGATGTTCCTATTTTTTGTATTAAATATAATTTCAACCCATTCAGCTTGTGTGTCACTGTTTTGTGAGAGCAGATGTTCTGACACTTGTTTTTACTCCCTATTCTTGCTGTTTGACAGCATTTTATTTCTGGACTAATCAGCCCAGAAGGTACCCAAGCCTTTTCCACAGCCTCTCCCAGCCTCCCTACTCGCTGCAGTAGGGACGTGTTTAACGAAGCTGGCAGCGACCGGCTCCTCTGCTGATGAGGAAACCCGTTGCCTGCAC
The DNA here is from genome assembly GCA_013398815.1 of Ibidorhyncha struthersii. Lineage (NCBI taxonomy): Eukaryota > Metazoa > Chordata > Aves > Charadriiformes > Charadriidae > Ibidorhyncha > Ibidorhyncha struthersii. The sequence goes on from VZSZ01008861.1 coordinate 26,959, forward strand.
CCAGTGCCTGTGCCCTGGAGGCTGGAAGTGTGGAGTTTGGTGCAATAGTACCTTGTTGCCCTCCTGCTTTGTTTTCCAAAATAGGAGCAAAATAGTTCCTCTTATTTTGCAACACGCCTGTTACGGAGGAGTGAACCCCGATCCAGCCCCTTCCCAGCATGGCTGGGTGCCCGGGTGCCACCGCAGCCGGTGAGCTTGCCCCGAGCTGTGCAGTGCCAGCGCAGCTGGCAAAGACCTGGAGGAAATAAACTCACTAATTTCAAGCTCCGTTAGGAGCGCGGGAAGCCTGTGGGATCAAAGGGTTTGGTGCCAAGTGTGGAGAAGGCCAGTGCCAGCCAGGCGGGACCATTGTGGGCTTGGGGGGAAAAAAAAACTTAGAAAAACACAAAATAAGTGACACGTGGTAAATGGCCGGGCTCTGGCGTTGGCTGTGTGTGGGTAAATGGTGTCTGATACTGGGGAGCTGTGGGGGCAGCCGAGCCGGGGTAGCCGCAGGGGCTGGAGCGGTCCTGGGCGAGGGCAGCTGTCTGGGAGCGACCCCGGCCTGGGGCTCTTCCCCAGAGCTTGCGGGGGGTGCAGGCAGGTGTGAGTTTTGTTGTAATGAAGTGTACCTGAGCTGTGCTAAATCCCGGCTTGACTCTGTGTCTGGCCGTCTGCAGCCCTGGTGCCTTCCTGGAGCCACGTGCTCTTTAGCTCTTGCTGTCTCTTCTTGCATCTACTTGAATTTTCCAAGCCCAAGCCTTTCTGTAGCATGATTTCATACGAATGCTTAGTGTTTCTCTGTTGTTGCCACCCCACCGACCTTCCCTCTCAGACCCATCCCAGTTGGCTTTCCAGCTCCCACGCCACGGCACAGCCGTTGCGGAGCAGAGGACAGGAGGCAGAGGAGAGGCTGGGCTGCCTCCCCCTGCCCCTGCAGCCCCTGTGGGGGCTTCTGCTGCCGGACCAGCTGCCGAGAGCAGCCACCATGCTCTGACCATCACCTTGTCCCTGGGCAGAGGGGCAATGTGAGCTTGCCCAACCTGTGCTGGAGCCTGGCGCTGTGGCTGTTGATGGACCAGGCTGGCTCAGCCGCCCGCCCAGCCCTGCTCCCGAAATCCTCACCCACTGGTTCTGACAGCCTGGTGTGGGGCTGGGGGCTGCCACCCTGGGAAATCAGCCCCTCCGTGCTAATGCTGGAGAGGTGGGCAGCGGTTCGGGGCTCCAGCATCTCTGCAGCCACCTCAGGAGCCCCAGCTCCCTCCTGCATCCCTGGTGCATCCCCAGCTGGGCTTCACCAGTGCTCCAGCCGTCCCCCAGCTTACCGGAGCTCCCAGTGCTGCTGATCCAGCTCACCCAGGCAGGGTGGTGGCGAGGGATCTGGGAAGGCAACTGGGATGGGTCTGAGAGAGAAGGTTGAGGCGGTTGGCAACAACAGGGAAAACACGAAGGGTTTTGTACAAAATCGTGCTACAGAAAGGCTTGGGCTCAAAAAATTCTAACAGATGCAGGGACAACAAGAGCTAAAGAGCACCCGGCTCTGGGAAAGCAGCAGCAGCCTCCCAGGAGCATCCTGGGGGTCTCCCCTCCTAACTGCTCTTCCTGCACTCTCCGCTGGCAGGTGGTGGAGTTCGTGGCAGCCACGCTGCAGCGAGCCTGCGTCAGCCCGGCACGGGGTCCCGGCGCGGCGGCAGAGGCGCAGACCCTCGCCATGGCCATGGGGCTCGTAGCTGCCATGCTCGGCGGAGCCGTCCGGGTGAGGGGGTGAAGCTGGGGGGGGTCGGTGGCTGTGAGGTGCAGGGACGGGGGAGACCCGGCACTGTCCTGCTGTGCCCAGCCAAAGGGGGCCACAGCTGGTGCTGTTGGGTCCGGGTGCTCCCCAGGTTGGGGTCCCTCTTCAATCCCAGAGAGTATGTTTGTGTGTGTGTGTATATATATATATAATTTTTCCTCGGAGCAGTGCCAGGGTGCTTGCTGAGGGTGCAATCCTGGCAGGGCACGCCTGAGAGCCTGGTTAATTAATTTATAATCAAAAATCTGCTCCTGAGAAGGCACTGACAGAGCAGTGCAGTCACATACAGCATCTTTAAACACCAACACTGCATCCTCTGCATCCCAACACGTCCAGGGGCTCCATCTCCGGAGTGCAACGAACTTCCCGGTGTGGGCTGTACCATTCTTGAAAATTGTCTATGAAAATGGTACCTTACTTGGTTACCCTGTTACACGGTGTCAGCTGAACTGCCACCAGGTAGCAATTGGGCGTCTGTTAGTGCGCTGCAATCACTTCAGCTTGCACTTACGTCACTGAGCTGATGGGGTTGCTTCATCCCCGGACTCGCCCAAAGGAAAATCCAACTGTTAGTGGAAAAAGATAATTTATTGTGTCATATTGCTAAATTCCTAACATTGGGAAAAGAGACGTTACTTAGTTGAAGAAAACGTAAACCCAGAGTCTTGCAGCTCTAATGGGCCCCCTCCCGGGCAAGCTCCTGCTCCCGCTCCAGCGTTAATGGGAGCAACTTAACAAATTTAAGTAAATTGAATGCAGAAGGTTTTGGAGGCAGCTGCAAAGCTGTTTGGATTTCAGTGGCCAAGGGTTTTGTACGCAATCATCCAAAAGCTCCACAAAACCTCTGCTAAAGCATCGCTTTTCAGGTCTTGCAGATTTTGCTTCTGGGATTAGCGGTTAAATCCAGGTTAGGGCAGGAACTTCTCCTTCTCAGGCGCTGTAGCCTTGGGGCAGGTTGCAGCTGCTTTGCCTGGAGCTTCCTTCTAGGCAGGACCAAAGGCAAACCCCACGCGGTGCTGGCAGGACGGTGGGTGGGATGTCCCCAGTTCAGCCCACGTGCTGAGCACGAGGGTCCCTCCTGCATGGGCACCGCTCTCCTTTGTGCTCTTGGCCTTCCCACCTTCTCCCGCGGCACCTCAGGACTGGCGTGGTTGTGGCTGGGATCAGTGCTGTGGCCACGGGGCATCACTGTCCCCGAGAGCAGGTCGTGGCATCTGGAGCCCAGTTCGTGGGGTGGGGATGGAGAGCAGCCAGCCTAGTGCTGCAGCAGGGCTAGGAAATAGCCTCTGGGGCTCGTGGACCTCTGGGCCACCTGCCTGCCTTGCCAGGAGCATGCCGGGAAGCAAACGTCCCGTTACCGCTGTGCCAGTGCTGCTTCTCTCCCTCCTTCACAGCTGCAATCCGGTGACTTTGCCGTGCTGAAGCGGCTGGTGCCGTTGCTGGAGGAGCTCTCCCGCACCTACCCAGAGCCCCTCACCCAGGAGCTGGCCACAGACCTGCGCATCGCCATCTGCACCCACGGCGCCTTCTCCCCTGGGACAGTGGGTGCCGCTGCCGATGGCGTGATGGGGAAGAAGCCGGGGACAGGAGCGCAGAGCCCTGCCGGCATCCCCAGCGGAGCCCCAAGCCCAGGGGGTGGCCAGGCACCGCCACGGCACAGCCGCAGCAGCCCCTCAGCTCCCAGGGAGAGGAGCGAAGAGCAGAGTGTCAGCCATGAGCACAACACTGCAGGTCCCGCTCCAGCCGCGTGTGCTGACAGCCCGGCCCCGGCTGGGCTCCAGGAGCTCCTGGTATGGGCCTACGACCCCCAGCCCCCCGGCCGGGCAGCCGCCCTGCGCCGCCTTGCCAGCCTGATAATGCAGCGGGATCCGGAGGCACTTCGGCTTCAGGAGAAACTCCTCCAGGTACCAGGCTCCTACCGTGGTCCTTGTCCTGTGCCACGGTGTAGAGCTGGGGCTGAGCGCGCTGGCGGGCTGGGGATGGTCTGTACGATCGGAGCCCTCCGACCTTGCCGTCACCATGAGCTGAAGGGCTGCCGCTTGCGCTGCCGGCTGGTGCAGGGCCATTGCTGATGGCGCTCCCTCCTTCATGCAGGTGTTCCTGGAGAACGTGCAGCACGAGGATGCCTTCGTCTACCTCTCTGCCATCCAAGGTGAGCAATGCCTGGATGGGGTGAGTGCTGGTGCTTCATAGGACGTTTTACGCTGGGGGGGGCTTTGGGCAGTGAGAGCAAAGAGCAGTGGAGCTGCAGCCAAGCTGGGGGCTCAGCATCTCCTGCCCTTCTGGACCGCATCTTTGTGCTGTTCGGTCAAGCCTGGAGCCATGTGCAGGCTCTGTGCTGTGTTCCCAAAGCCAGCAGGCTTCATCGCCCAGTTGTGCTTACTCAGTGGGTAATTAGTTCATTTAGCCTCTGACTGAACTGCTGATCTGCACACACCACAAGTGCCTCCTCGGTGGAGCTCTGTGCAGGTTCACCCTCAGGGCATCCCCGTGAGGACACCCGGGAGCCGGTCATTGTCCTCATGCCAGGTCCATGCCACCAGCCTGGGGCTGCGGTAGCACTGCTGGGTGCAGGCTGTGGTTTCAGAGCAGTGTGGGCACGGCCCTGGCACCCTGGCCCTGCACCCAGCTGACATTTTGGCTCGCCGGTGCGTTCAGCTGAGGCTGACAGAGGAGCCAGGGCCGTGGGGACCCACCGGGGCTCTGCCATGTCCCTCTGCTCTGGCCAAGGTGGTCACTACCGACTGGTGCTGCTATTCTCGCTGCCCTCTTGCCTGCGCCAGGCTGCTGCTGGGGGCACCGAGTGCCGCCGCTGCTCACGCCGCTTCCCAGGAAACCCTCGGGTCCGCACTTGCTCTGGCACGCTCAGCACAGCCCCATGGCACCGGGCTGCTTGTTGGGATTTCCAGGCAGGTGCCTCCACAATGGCATGACGCGAGCGTCCTGTGTGATGGCTATGCCGGCAGGTCGCGGTGCGCCAGGGTTACTTGGAAAGGAGGTGCCGTTCCCATGACCCAAAGCGATACCGGCACCGCCATGAGCCTTGGCTGCTCTTTCTTGGGAAGGCAACCCTCAGCATTAGCTGGAAAAGGAGTTTATCACTGTGCTTCCCTCGGCCTGTACGGTCTTGAGTGGGATGGGTTTGTCCTTGCCCTGCAGGTGAAACACAAACGCTTCAACCGTCCCCGGGTGATTAATACACCCGGTGCAGCTGCCTCCGTGTTTCGCAGCCTGGCTGCGGCTGTGATTAACCCTGACGCGGTTCCCTGCGGTGGTGACTCACCCAGCCTGCGCTGCGCTGACAGTGGCACTTGCAGCGTGCCGCGCGCGATGCTGGCGACTGTGCCAGGTGGGCTCCCCGCTGCCCTGGTCAGGCTCCCCATCGCAGCGGCAGGGCTTTCCCGCCAGCCGGCCGTGCTGGTGCTGGGACCAGAGCTGGCTGTCGTGGCACTGCTGGGTATCCCAGTGCCGGGCTCCAGCGAGGTGATGCCAGAGGAGAGGTCACTGCCCTGCCAGATGTGCCTGGGCTTGTGGAGGGTAACCCACACCGGGCGCCCTCTGATAACCGGGGAACGGGGTTGGAGGTGAAGGCAGCTGCTCCTGGAGGGCAGGGGAGCTGGGGCTCGGCCTGACTCAGCACTTGGCACTACTGGGGCAGCCTCTGCCGCTCGCCCTTTCCCTGGAGAGCAGCTGCCTTTCCCCATCGGAGAGGCGCCTGCTGCCCGGGCTCTGGCTGCCAGCCTGGGCCAGGCAAACCCAGGGGATTCGTAGAGCCTCAACGGGGATGAGGACGCACCAGCAGCATGTGCCCGATGGTGGGGATCTGGGAGCAGTGACCAGATGCTGTGCCCGAGTATTGCCTGCGGTACCTGGCTGCCGTGACTCTGGGCCATCCCGGGGTGAGCCATCCGACGGCTGGCGTGCCGAGTCGACGCTCGGTCAAGGAACATTAACCAGCAGCAATTAGTGGGCACCTGCTGCCAAATGCTAAATTATTTCTTTTTCAGCTTGGCACCCAGCCGGACCCGGTGCTGGGCTGCCCCAGTGCTGTGGCTTTGCATGGAGGGGCTGCGGGATGTGCAGGGGGTCCGGCAGGTGACGGCTGCACCGAGGACGCCAGGACGGTTCCGCTGCTGAGGGTGGTGGCATGTGCCATCCTCGAGCCTGGCCCTGACCCGCACTTTCTTCTCACTCTCCCCCCAGGCATTGCCCTGCTCTCCAGTGAGTACCCGGAGCGGATCCTGCCTGTGCTGCTGGCACGGTACGGGTGCCCAGCGCAGGGCACAGAGGACACCACAGCCACTGTCACCAGGATGAAGCTGGGCGAGGTGTTGATGCGTGTCACCCGGGCACTGGGTGAGTCTGCAGCCACATCCATGGGCACGCCAATGCTGGCCACTGCCGGCAGCCGTGGCACCACTCGACGCCTCACTGCTCTCTGCCGTGCCGTCAGGTCTGGGGGGCGAAGCTATCGGGGGCTTCTTGTTGTCCAGAGTTGAGACCCAGCTCCCACAGCCCTACCGCAGGGGGCTGGAAGCCGAAGGGCAGCTGGCCGGGGTTTGCCGGTGGGCAGGAGCGTGTCTGTGGATCCTGCTGGCAGCCCACCATCCCCTCGGCCGGCAGTGCTGGGCTCAGAGGCTGACGGGAATCGCCCGGACATGTAGGGCTGAGGGGTAAAAGCTGGATGAGGTCTTTCCGGCAGCCGCTGTTGGGACATGTCCTAAAACGCCTCCTCTTTCTCCCCAGCAGAGGCCAGGCCAGCAAGAGCGTGTGGCCACAGCTCTCTGCAGCTGGGGAAGGTGGCAGGCTGTGTCCCGGCTGCCCCGGCAGTGGTCCCCGGTCACCAGCCGGGCACTTTGTTCCCCGGGTTGGCTGTGGGAGAGGTTGCCTGGCCTGCAGGAGCTCTCCTCCAGGGCACAGCCACCTCAACGGAGTCCCCTGGCCGTGGTGGCATCCCTGAGCTCTGCCAGCTGCGGGCATCCCACCGGGGCCAGTGCTCCCTGGGTTGGGTCGTGTCGCTCTCCTGCCCTGCTGCCGGGATGGGCATGGAGCATCCTATGGGCCAGCAATCCCATCATCTCCCTGTGGAGCTCCAGTAAGCCGTGTGAGCGGCAGCAGAGCCTCTTGGTCTCTGAAGGCCCCTGGGCGATGCCCATGTGTCCAGCCCTTGCCTTGCCCGGCGCTGCAGCTGCACCACCCTGGGTTTCCCTCGGCAGCTGCCCATGGCACAGCTGGCAGCGGGACGGTGGGCACAGCCTCGGCTGCGGCTCTCCCCCCCTCCCCACGGTGCCTCTGCCGCGGGCAGCAACTCCGGCGCGTCCCGGCTCGCCTGCGTATTTATAGAACAAATCGCATGAAGTTGTTTTTGTTGCAAAGCTTCAGGATTCAAGAGTGAGGATTTATCCGGCGCTTCCAGAAATGCTTTGCTCTGTGCAGCAGCACTGCTCCAGTTCAGAGCGCTCCTGCTGCTGCCTGGGGACTGCTGTGCCTCCCTCCTGCTCTACCCTGTCCCTGTCTCCATCCTTGTCCTTGCCCACCATCCCACTGGAGTGGCTTTTTTTCCTATCTGGGAGGGGATTTTACAATGGGCACCTATTGCCCAACAAACGGCTGGCATGGGCAGCGTGGCTGGAAACGTGTGGCAGTCCCATCCCAAGTGCGCGGTGCCGTTCCTCTGCCTCCAGCAACGTGGGGCCAAGCGCCGCACAAGGGTTCATGGAGACCTTGCACCAACCCAGTCAACTTCCACTGCAAACCTGTTAAGTCTGCTCCAGGTACACCACAGCAGACCTTTTTCCTTCTCCATCAGGGAGCACATGCCTTGCTTGCTGCAGAAAGGGAAATGCTCCGTGCTCCTTCTGTGGTTGTCCGGCATGAGGCCAGTGTCCCCTTGGCATCGGAGGGGATGCTCAGACCATCCAGCACTGCTCAGACTGCTGTAATCCCAGTTCCTGATGGTGCAAGCATGGAGCTGGCTGCCTTCTCCCAGAAGCATGGCCGTCCTTGGCATCATGCTGCTGCCCGAATCTCCCCTGCCCTGTGCCATGCAGGATCCATCCCTGCCCCTCCGAGCGTGTGGTCTGTTAGTAACAGGGATGGCCATGCAGGGAGAGGGAAACTATGATGGGACAGTCCTACAGAAGGACCCGGCTGCCTGCCACCTTGCCTGTTCCTGCCCAGCTCTTGGCCACCGCATGCAGTATTTCCCCTCCCTGCACACAGCCGGTGCTACCAGGCTGTCGGCGTGCCGGCGGTGCAGGGACTGGCCAGTCTCCGGCCCCTCATAGCAGCATTCCCAACATTCCGTGTGCAGGGTGATGGGGTTCCACTGCTGCCTACAGGGCTTATTCCTGTCCCCGCATCCCGGGGCATCCCAGTGCATCTCACTGCCTCCATCAGCTGCAGGACACCAGTGGCCAAGGGACATATGTGGCTCGGGAGAGCCAAGAAACTGCCGAGCTGGTGGGCTGGCTAACCCGCCAGAACGTCCTCCTTTCCTCCATAGCTCCCAGGCGAGTGCTGCCCTGTGCTCCCCTCGGTCGGAGCAGCCCCTGCCTGGTGGGAGCTGTGCCCACGCCGTGGGACATGCGGCCACCGGCTTGGGGCACCTCTTGTGCTGGGTCATTGTACATGCCGGTCACGGGCTCTGCGCGCCGACCTCTAATTAGGCGGCTCACACATCCGCAGTGTCTGCATGCGCTAATTGGGGGGGGGGGTGTGTGTGTGCAGCTGAATAACGTGAGAATTTGGGCTTCGCACTTCATTTGTGTGTGCTGTGTCTGCGGTCACCTCTGAACTGCCCCGTGGGAGTCGGGGGGGGCGTGGGATGCACCGAACGGCCCCAGACAAAGGTCTTTGCCGTAGGGGGTGTGCTGTCAGGGGGGTTGGCAGTCCCCTGGGGGACCGCGCCACAGCATCACGGCAGGTCCCTGCTGAGGCTCTGTCTGTGCCTCTCTCAGAGCTGCGCCCGTGTCCCCGCGCTGGGGAGCCAGGTGTTGCATCCAACTGTTCAGTGGCGCTGCAAGGATGGAGGGGGCCTGATCCGGCTGCTCCCGATGGCACTGGGGCTTTGGCAGGAAGGCGCTGTGGGTTTTTCCTCGCCCATGACGTGCCACTCTGCTCTCTCTTACAGGGGACATGGTGTTCAAGCACCGTGAGCCGCTGGTCCAGGCCTTCCTGCGGGGCGCGCGGCACCCCGACAGCACGCTGCGGGCCAGCAGCCTCTCCAACCTGGGCGAGCTCTGCCAGCGCCTCGGCTTTCAGCTGGGCTCCATCATCCAGGAGGTACCAGCTCCATCCCAGCACTACTGTCCCCTTCTCCGGGTCCCTGCCTGGGGACCATGGGGCCATTGCTTGTTAAGAGGGCAGTTCGTTAGCGGTGGGCAGGGCTACTGAGTGCACGCTGCTGGGGACACAACAGCCTGGGGAGTTCCATAAAGGACGTGAGTGATGTTTGCTGATATTCCAGAGTGTAGAAGTCGTTGGACCTGAAGCAAACACTTGAGGAAATTCTAGCCCTGATTTTTAGGGCTAAAAGCTTTATAATGATGTCCCTTGTGCAGGGAAGCAATAGCCCAAGGAAATGCGGCGGTGCCTGCTCCACCCATGGAAATCACACTGCAGGAGGAGACCTGGGGGCACAGTTAGTACCTGCCAGAGACACCTCCTCCCACTTAATGAGACCTCGTTACCTTTCCCGTTATCACGATGCAGCTGATGTGCAGCTGATGGGCGCCCAGCCCTCGCCTGGCTGTGGGCTCCAGGCGATGCAGCTGACGGAGCTGTGTCCCAGTGGGGTGATCCCGGCTCTCAGGGGTCTTCTCCTTGGAGGTTTGGGGGGAGGCTTGATGGGAGCTGCCGGAATCACGGGCCGGCAGCCCTCGAGCTGGTGGGTCTGTGCCCCTGCGGAAGCCGGAGCTTCGGCCCCTGGTGCCTCCTGGAGCAGGAGGGAGGTCAGGAGACATCAGGGATGCAGCGCTCGGGCTTCTTCCCCAGTCCCCACTCGCAGCCGCTCAGCATCGGTACCGACAGCATTTGATGAGATGCCAGTGCACCACACGCAGCTATTTCGGGAACACGCTAGCTCTGCTAATTCTCCCGGCTGTCACTGCCAGGGGTTTAATTAGGTTCCTTCAACTCTGCCTGCTTTTTATAAAGCTTTCCAACGCGTCTGCGTGCCACTCGGAGAGGGAGGGCTGCTCCGTGCCCCATGCCCCGCAAAAAGCCAATCGCCCCCAGCTGGGTGCCGGCAGGGGAATATGTGGCTGCCGTGGGCTGGGAGCGGGGGTCCCATCCTCATCCTCCAGCTCCAGGCCACTGAGGGACATCCCTACCACCACAGGGGAGTCTCAAAGGTGGGGCCATGGCCAGCTGCTCTACCAGGTCCCTTCCTGTCCCCCTGCCCCTGCTGATGGCCCCCTTGCCCTGTCCTTGCAGGTCACCTCCTGCTTGACGGCCATGGCCAAGACGGATCCCGAGGCAGAAGTGCGAAGAGCTGCCGTGCACGTGGTGGTGCTACTACTGCGGGGGCTCAGTGAGAAGGCCACTGAGGTGGGTCACCTCCCTGCTTGTCACCCAGGCAGGGACAGCCTCTGCCAGGCTCCTGGGCATCCCCGGGCACCGTCTGGTGCTCCTCAGGGACAGCCTGTGCCCTGCAGGGTTCATTCCCAGGCAGCCTCCGGGGAAAATCCTGTGGGACAGGGACCTCCAGCTTGCCCCTCCCCCATCGAAGAGCTCCTTCAGCACCAGATCTTCTGTGAGGCAGAGGGGACTTCATGGAGGCGTCCCTCTGAGCTGCTTGGCTGTGCCACAGAGCCCTGCTGCAGAGCAGTGCCAGCTCTTGGGAGCCATGGGAGTTGTTCGTTGCTGATTTGACTTGGAAATGCCCAGTTCTTTCATGGGCTGTGGCTTCCCTCCCCGCTTCCCAGCAATGTGCGTGTTGGGACTCAGCTCCTATGGACAAAACGGCTGGTTGCCCACAGGAATCCCTGCAGCGGGGATCTCGGCTTCCCCTCGTTGCCCCCATGCCAGAGGGACGCCGCGATGCGCGGCTGTGCTGGACTGCGCTGCTGGCGTGTGAGGAAACTGAATCACGGGAGGGCTGGGGCTCACGCCTGGGGCAGTGTGGTGGGGGTGGTGCCGCCGTGTCCTGGCACCGGCAGCGTTGGTGGAAGGGGCAGCACCGTGCCTGCCAGGGCACGCCGAGGGTTGCGTTTTGGGTTGTTGCGGGTGCGGGCAAGATGCCGGTGGGTGCTGACGATTCTCCTGCCCGCTCTGCCCAGGTGCTGCAGGATGTCCTGCGGGACCTCTACCGCCTGCTGAAGCATGTGGTGGTGGCTGAGCCCGATGGTGCCACAGTGCTGCACGCCCAGCTGGCGCTGGAGGAGCTGGACACGGTGATGAGGAGGGTCCTATTCCCCCCACAGACTCTGGAGAAGAAGATTGTGGTGCTGCCATAGTGGGGCCAAAGCGACAGAAATGAACTCTTCTTGCTCCGGCATCTGGGCCACATGGCTCCCCAAGGGGAAGGGTTCACTGTGCCCCTGGGATGCTGCCGGCGGGTGCCAGCCAGGGAGGAAAATACAGGCTGGGGAGGGCGGGTGGCTGCAGCCGGTGCAGTGAGGGCTCACTGGGATGGGGCAGGGAATTAAACAGACACCTGCTGAGCCCTGCGTCCGTCACATCTCTGGGAGCCACGTGAAGCCCCGGGGTGCCATCCCGGCCACGTCCTGGCCTGTGGCTGGGCTGTGCTCGCCCTGATGCGCTTGGGGTAGGGCCAGCGGTGCAGGCTCTGGCGAGCCCCTGGGTCCTGCGGGAGGGTGGGCATCAGCCCCCAGGGCTGGCCCCGGCCTGTGGGAGCAGCTGATGGGGATGATGCCCCGGGGTCCCCTGCAACCAAACAGCACCGGGTGCCGTGGCTGCCGCTGAGGGGAGCCGGGAGGGAGAGGAGGCTCTGCTCTCTGACCCCGCAGTGTGGGCAGCCCAGGGGCTGGCAGGCTGCTTGACCCTCCCTCAGCACCGCACTCACTCCATGGGGCTGCTGGGGGGGTCCTGGGGATGCTGGACGGTCCTGGGACTGCCAAGCTGGATGGCAGCTATTGCACACCTGCACACTTGCTGCCAGGCGCCCATGGGCATGGAGGGAACCTTTCTGGGTGCCAGCCCCAGGCAAGGGACGGGGACAATCCCTGAAGGCAACAGCTGAATCAACTTATAAACACTGTGATTGTAGCCAGATCCAAGTGATTTTCCTGGGGGGTGGGTAGAGGGAAATGGAGACGGCATTGTGGAGTCCCTGCCCTGCCGGCACACTGGGGCTGTGGTGCTGGGAGTGGGACTGCACTGGGGACCCATCCTCCTCCATGGTGCTGGTGGCAGCACAGCACTGCCCACCCTGCGCCCGTTCCCGGGGTCACCCTCGCTGCAGGGTTTGAGGCCCTTCCACCATGGCATCAGGAGCTCCCTCCGTGCCAGGGTGTGTGCCGGGAGCATAGCCAAGGGCTGGAGGACCCTGCAGGGCGCCTGGCTGGGACCACCGCTCGCTGCTGTGTGCTTGGGGACATCCCAGCATTGGGGTCACCCCTCTCCCTCCCACCAGGGCAGCCCCCATGGGTGCTGCAGCACTGTGCGCCCCGCTTCTGTGCTGGGATCTGCTGTGTACCCACCGGCAGAGGGGCGCAGGGCTGGGGATGGGGGTGCTGCAGGGTCATACCAGGGGGACGCCTTGGGGACCCAGCTCTGAGCCCCTCTCACTGAGCAGCGCCCTCACAACGTGCAGCCCTGGTCTGGCTGTGCATGGCTGTGGGTACGTGTGTCCCGGTTGCGCCATGCCGTGCCAGATGGGGTGAAGGGCCCAGCACCCCCCTTTCCTATAAGGCTGGGGGTGCCAGACTGTGTCTCCACTCCCAGCAAAACTGCCTGCGCCAGGCCCACACCTTGCCGTGCGGTGCCGTGCTGTGCCGTGCCGCTTGGCCGGGTGTGCACGGACAGCGGGGAGTGCATTGTCCTCGCCGGAGAGCAGCGGCAGCCAAGCGCTCCTCCTCGCTCGTGCTGCCGCCAGCCCATGCCAGTGCTGGTGCCGGGCTGTGGGCACATGCTGGGATGCTGCCATGCCAGCTGTGCTTCCCCAGAGCCTGCTGCGAGTGGCAGAGGATGATTTTTGAATTAAAAGTCTCTTTTGATGCCCCTGGCCGGGCGCTGGCTGGCCATCCTGCTGCAGGGAACAAGGAGGCAGCTGTGCCAGAGGAGGCAGTTTGGTTTCCACCTTGGGCAGTGCTCCTGCAGCCAGTGACCGGCCAGCAACAGGGAATGGCACCCAGCACGCTGGCCACGCACCGAAAGGTAAGGGGCCACAGGGCAACCCTGGGGCCGGGTCCCCTCCAAGGGGCATCAGGGAGGGCTGCAGGGTGGGGACGCAGGGTGTCCCCCTCCCCGCTTTCTGCAGACGGGCACCTGCAGCCACCGGGGCCCTGCGTGTGCCCAGCAGCACTGCAGCGGTGGCACAGGCACGACCATGCCAGGTGTGACCCCACCACGCTGGGTTTTGCACCTCCACACCCTGTTGCTGCCAGGTTCAGCCGCGCCGTGTGGGAGCCCCACCAGCAATGCTGAGGGTTCTGGTGTGTCCCTGCCCTTTCCCCACCATCCCCAGGCTCACCAGTCCTCTGGTACCCACTCTGGGCGCTGCTCCGGCACATACGGTGGGGAGTTTCCAGCTGGCATCACCGCAGTGCCAGGGGTTTCAGCTGAGGGGGACCTGCCTGGCTGGGGTGCTCCCACCAGAGGGATCCCCTTCCCCAGTTCCTGGGATCGGGAGGGTCCTGGCCTGATCCTGGCATCACCTCACGCCCAGCTCCCAGCCCAGCTCCCAGCCCAGCAGGACACGATGGCCCATATCAGGCTGAGGAACCCTGAAGTGCTGGATTTGAGCCCAAAGCCAAGGCCGCATCTCCTCTGGACTCAGTGTGGTCCCTCCCGGGGCAGGCTGTCCCCTGCCACGAGCCCAGCACAGGGACATTGTGTGTGACCAGCACAGGCTTGCTGTCCCCAGCGTGGCCCTGGTCCTGCCCTGGGGACTCACCATCCCTGGGGACAGAGTGACACGACAGGGTAGACACTGGGCATCCCCAGGTGGCTCATAGCTGTGGGGGAGACACGGTGGCACTGGGAGGTGACACATCAGTTACATGTGGGTGTGATGAGAGGGGCCCCGAGAGTGGGGCAGGGGAACAGGGGGACATGGGGTGGTCCTGGTG
>VZSZ01008866.1:28865-40403 GCA_013398815.1 Ibidorhyncha struthersii
GAGAAAGCCCGTCTCTCCTTCCAGAAGTCCTCCGGCCACGGCGGGGGGAACGGAGCAGCCCGGAGCGGGGAGGAAGGAGCACAGCCCGAGCAGTGGGGCTGGAGCCGAGCGGGGAATACAACCCAGATGTGTCTGCTTTCATCCAGCTGTGCGTCTCCAGGACCCCTCTTGCCGGACTGGGGCTCGAAGACATTTTCAGGCCTTCCCCATTACATCTCTGGTGCAGAGCTGGGAGGATACTGTTGCACAAAGGCCTTCATCTCCCCAGCTCAGGATGCTGCCCGATGGCATCAGCGCCGGCGGTGTCTGAGCAGGACACCGGGCTGGCACATGTTAGCGCGGTGGCTCGTCCCCGACGCAGCCCGGTGAGCAGAGAGCTGCCTGTGCACCACGGGCGGCTGAGAACGCTCACAACTCGCTGCATGCTGCGACTCCTCCTCGGCAGCAAATCCCGAGCAGTGGCACTCAGGGGTACCCCAGGGTGACAGGCAGGGAGGCCACGGGTCCCCTCCGGCCACCCACCTCGGGGCAGCTTCAGGACCACGCTGCTGGCAGAGCATCTCCTATGCGGGCTCCCTTGCCTGTTGCAGTCCCAGGGAGGAGGGTGAGTTCTAAACATACCTAAACACCCTTAAACACCCTTTAAACACCTTTTAACATGCAGACGCAAACTGGGGTGGAGATGGCCTCCCAGTGCTCCCCATCACATCCGCAGCCCGAGCCCTGGCAGCGCTGCGCCGGCGGCTCGTGCTCGGGATGTGCTCAGCATCGGCTTTCGCCCCGGCAGGATCCTGCGTGGAGGGGCTGAAGCCCCCGGCTCCTGCCCGCGTGGACCTCGGGGAGCAGGTCCTCCATGCTCAGCAGCAGGCAGAGCTGCGGGCAGGCACCCTCGGACCTGCGCCCCCTCCGTCTCCAGGTGTCTCTTAGGGACCAGGCGGCCGCCGGAGCCAGGGCCAACTCGTCCTTACTCAGCCTCCCCTCCATCAGCCCTTCCCGGCCAGTTCCCAGAGAGACTGGGCAACCTTGGAGATGGTCAGAACTCCCTCAGGGTAAGACCCTGAGCAGCCTAAGTGAGGCTCTGCCCTGCGCGGGGGTTTGGATCTGTCACCTCCACGTGTCCCTTCACCACCCCACCGTCCTCACCCAGCTCAGCAGGAAACTGGCTCTGGCGAAGCGTGACCTTGGGATGAAGCCGGGCACGGCGCTGCTTGGGTTTTGTGCTGCTCACCGGCTGCATTCTTTGCGGTGGGATGTCGGGATTTCCATCGTTCCCTCCTCAGCCACCTCTGCTGTCGTTCTGGACCCTCCACGCCAGTCCCACGGCGAAGTGCACTCCCAGGGACACCCTCAGACGTGTCTCTCTGCAGGACCCGGAACCACGAATGCTCCAAGGGTGAGTGGGCTGAATACACGTCGTTTGCATCAGCTCCTCTTCCTAAGCATGGAGAAACACGACGCTGACGTGCGTGCCGGGGCTAACCTCTTCCAGCTGCCACGGGCTGCAACGTTAGTCTGACTGTGCTTGTTGGGCTCAGGAACCACCTAAAGTCAGTTGCCGGCCTTTCCTAAAATTAAAATAAAATAAAAATAATTGAGAAGTGCTGAGAAGGAGAGGCGAGAACCCTTGCAAGGCCCCAGGAGGCACACTGAGCTGCTGATCCTGCAGCGTCTCCCATGGCCGTGCCGTGTCTCCCTCGGTAGCGGCTCCTCTCCGCACTCTCCCATCCAAGCAGAGCTTTGTCCTGTTGGAAATCAGGATGTCGCGTTGCGACGTGAGTGCTGGAGATGCTGAAGAGACCACGAGAAAGAGGCAAATCTGGCTTTGGGAAGGGCGTAGGTGCCCCTTGAAAAGCAAGCCGTGCTGGGAGAGCCCCGCTAGGGCGCAGCTGAAGACATCTGCAGAGGCTGCTCTTGGCACGGGGCGTTCAGGGCGGCAACGGCCATGGGAAATGGAGGGATTGAAGGTCTAGAGAGGAGAGGCTCAGCGCTCCCTTACTGGCTGGCTCGTTCCTTCTCCTGTCATCCTAGTGTTTGTTTTCGCAAGCATTAATATGCTGGGATTGTTTTCTTTAGTGCACGTCGGGTCTGGGGGGGTTCGCGGGGGGTTTCGCTGGGGGGCTGGGATCTGGGCGATCTTGTCCCACCGGGAGACCTTCCCAGGAGCGGTCTATGGAGCCTGGCCCACGGTTATCCCAGGTCCCCATGGCCCCGGCAGGAGCCACAGAGGTGTGCCTGCCACAAAGACCGCCCTGCCCGAGCTCACAGGGTGCTGCGAGATGGTGGGACCGGTGGGGCGAGCAAGGAAGGAAACAAGGAGGCTTCACCTTGACGCGCCCGGCTGTTCTGCAGCGCGGCACTGAATGACACCCTCTTGCTCTGCAACCCGCAGAAGGCAACAGCTGTCCTGCCAAAATCCCAGTAGCTGCTAAACAAACAATTTAATGCAAAACAGCCTCAACGGAGCAGGAGCAAACGTGCCCAAGAAAGCGTCGAAGCCATTACAGAGGCACAGCAAAAGCACATGACGTCGCAAAGGCTCTGCAGAGCGCTCAGGAAGCACAGCCTGGTACAATTTGCATCTTTTGTTTTAACTAACATTTTCCCAATGACGTGTGTAACACAGTTAGTGATATGTAGTTTCCATCTATCCCGCAGTGTTTGCTAAGAGCCCAAATGTCAGTCTGTCCGGTTGTCCCTGCAGCCAGCACCTGCCTGTCCCCACGCCTCGCCCTGCTGTATCTAGCAGGGTTGGCACCAGCACCTTCTGCCTAAAATCCCGAGGAAGTGAAACCCAGAGTGTAACGGGGAGCCTCTGGCTCGTGGAGGAGGTTTGGGAGTTGCTCGTATTTGGCTTGGCTGCCTCCTCTTGACCAGTCAAGCTGCCCTTGATCCACCAGGGTTTAAACCGGCCCCGGGCTGATGCCTTGCCGGCTGACAGCTAGCTGCGAGCGGAGCCCGGAGATTTCCCTTTGCTTTTCCAGCGTTTCCTGGTTGCAGCTGCAAGAGGAGCCTGAGCAGGATGCATGTCTGGATACCCAAAAAGGATGCCCACCTGGGCATCTCACAGGGACGCACCGGGACTTTGGGCGATGGCTTCAAACTGGAAGAGGGCAGATTTAGATGAGCTCTGAGGAAGAAATGTTTCCCTGTGAGGGCGGTGAGCCCCTGGCGCAGGTTGCCCCGAGAAGCTGTGGCTGCCCCATCCCTGGAGGTGTTCAAGGCCAGGTTGGACGGGGCTGGGAGCACCCTGGGCTGGGGGGAGGTGTCCCTGCCCAGGGCAGGGGAGTAAGAACAAGACGATCTTCCTTCCAACCCAAACCATCCTGTGATTCTATGACCGGGAGGGATGCTAATCAAACTGTTGCCTGTCGCAGCATGGACTTGCAAGCTTTCAGTGCTGCCTTTGAGCCGCGCGAGCAGGCGGCAGGCGATGGGCACAGGGAAACGGCTGCGCAACCACCCGGCTCTGGCCTCGCAGCGGGAGGCTGTCGAAACACAAGGTGTTTTACAAGAGCCTTTTGGCTGCAAGGCGGGAGGGTGCTCGGACCAGACCTGCCCTGGGCTGACGGGGAGGGAGCAGGCGAGGCTGAGCTCTACCTCGTCTCCACGGGGAGATGAAGCCAGACCTCATTTCCAACATGCGCTCGGCCTCCCGTCCCTCTGTGCATCCTCTGGAAGGTGAGAAAGGATCACCTGTGACCTCAGGTCTCTCCTGAACAAAGCCAGCCCCGGCCTGGTGGCCCCACGGAGCCGAAGGCGTGCTGTGGTGAAGCAACCTGCCGACAGCGACCCAGGCAAACCAGGGGCAGCTCAGAGCCCCAGAGGGCAATTCCCGCCCCCGCGCCGAGTACCTTCCCGGTGCAGCCGCGGGATGCCCCGCGCAGGGTTACCCAGAGCAGTCCTTCACGCAGGAGGTGGGGAGGCAGAGAGAGGAGCAGCACGCAGCCGCTCCGCCTGCTGCAAAGAGCAGAGACTTGTGAAAGAGGCAGCGAGTGCCCAAAACCGAGAGATTTGGCAGAGGAGAGCTGCTGAGCGAGCCCGCTCCCAGGCTTGGGGCCAAAACCAGCTGTCACCAGATACCATGGGCACCTCGTCCCGATCCTGCGTGGCATCTACGGCCCGGCCGGAGAACGAGTATGGGACACTGTGCGATGGCACCTCAGATATCTTCCTCATGCAGACATTGTCAAAGAGCCATTAAAGGCCCTGGACTGCCACGTCACTCGACACAGGGAGGGATGCGCTGCAGGTTGCCGTTGCTCTAAGCCACCTCTCGCAGCCTCGCTTGCCCCGTCGACCCTTTGGGAGATGACGGAGTCCAGAGACATGAGCTACAGCGAGAGGAGATGCTGTGAACCACTGGGATGGAGTGAAAAATTGGAACCAGCCAGCAAGTACATGGTACATAATGTCACGCTCAAAATTACTACGAACAAGTGTCCATAAACACTGGGGGGGGAAATCTAAGCAATTAAGTAATTTTAAATGTCAAATAGCCCATGGACCCCACATTTGGACATGACAGATGAACAAAAACATAGACATTAAAAATTCCTGAAAACTAACAAAGGAACAATGATTAATTTCTCTCTGTTCCAGGGCAATCGCATTATATACACACAAAGGAGTCATAAAAATTCCAGGATGACGGAACAAAATCCTTATAGAGCTCCACAGATAAAATACAACCATACTGGAAGGAGCTGGAACGGTCCAGGGAAGAAGCGTGCCTGGGGCTGGCTCACATATATCATGCTGGATAAAACACCTTCCCTGGAGG
This sequence comes from Ibidorhyncha struthersii, assembly GCA_013398815.1. NCBI lineage: Eukaryota > Metazoa > Chordata > Aves > Charadriiformes > Charadriidae > Ibidorhyncha > Ibidorhyncha struthersii. The sequence continues at coordinate 33,646 of VZSZ01008866.1, forward strand.
ATGCGACAGCAAGATTAGACCTGGTGAAAGTGCTGATGAACATGAATGCCGTGTCCCAGCTCGAGATGGGACGAATCCATCTTGCTTACAGCAGTGGTTCCCCCGTGCTTGCTGCAAACAGCCGCCCGCAAGACGAGCCCGGAATTGTCCCCTTGTAAAACCCGAGTGCCACATGCCAAAGGAATTGAGGATGCGGATGCAGCGGCGGCGGCACAAGCAAGGATGGTGCAAAAGCTGGCAGGAGGGAAACAGGTAAAGAGGTCAGCATCCTAGCCCTGCTGCGGCCAATTTAAAACTCCTATGGAGTCCCAGGTGCCGGAGCTGAGCATTTAGGAACACAAGAAAAGGAAGGGAATAAAGTCAAATCATTTCAGTCCAAGAGGAGGCTTCATTCTTCACTTAAGAGAAAGATATTCCAAACCAAAACCACAAAGAAAATATCATTAAAAGAGGCCGCACTGTTGCTTGGTGACTGTTCATTGGCTTTTTGTGGGATGTTTTTCATCAAAAACGGCTGTGTAGTCTGCAAAATTAATTAAGGAGGGTGCTGAGCGGTGCCAGGGGCAGAGGGGGGTTAGGGGCTGCCCCCGCGGGTCACAGACGCCGTACGAGGAGAACAGTCCCTCTGAGTGCAGCAAACAACCCCCTCGGCTCTGCAGCGATGGTCCCCCAGGACAGGCAGCCAGAGAGCGGCAGCAACCGCAGGTCGGGGTCCCAGCACCTCCGAAGGAGCTGCATCCCCTGCGCTTCCTCACCGGCTGCATCCCGAGTAATCCCATCCTCACTGGAAGCTGCAGCCCGGCTCCAAGCCCGCTCGTAATTCACTCTCCACTCCGCAGCAGCCCGGAGCGGTGAACCCAGCCGATGGGGACATCTTTCCCATATCCTAATGGTCTGCGAAACTTCAGCACGCTCAGGATACCCGGAGTCTTGTCTGGGAAAAGATACGGAAAAAAATGTGGGGCTTGTCGCAAAATGGTGTGACAAAGCTCAGGAAATGGGAAAATGCATCACAGCAAGAGAGGGGTGAAACAGGAATGTGGGAGCACCGGTCTTGCCCACGGTGCAGGGGACCAGCGACGGCCGCAGAGGTCCTGGGCGCAGCGGTGTCCCCATGTCCCTGCCTGGCCCTGGCCGGCGATGGCAGCAGCCGTGCCTTGCGCCTTCCCAGTCCCAGTCCCCTGACTTCCCGGCCAGGAGAGGTGTGCCGGGTGAGAGCCATGGCAACTCTTACACAGAGTGTCAACAAAAATCAGGAAAATAATGACTTTCTCATTGAAATCTCCGGGGAGGGAGAAAAGCTTTCAGGCCAGATCTGCCTGCCATAAAACAGGCATTAAAATTTTTCCGCGGATGCTGAAGCGGAGCTAAGGCGAGAGTCTGCTCCAGCTCAGCTCAGCTACATCCCAGCCGGCGGGGAGTGAGAGCTGGGGGAGCCACGGGCTGTCCGGCCCTCCCGCCATGCCGGGAGAGATGGCACGGATGCAGCGGTTGCACCAGTCCTGGCACTCGTGCCGTCTCGTCCCGGCTGCACCAGGGTAAGTATGGCTGATCTTGGACACTGGCCTGGAGAGGTGGGAGAGAGACACCTTGGATTCATCCTATTTTTTTGTTTGGCATACATCTTGAGAAACTATTTTCTTTTAAACCCAAATCCAGCGGATTCCAAAAAAAAAGTTGTGTTTTTTTTTTTTTAATGGAAAAACTCAGCTAGAAGGCAATTTTCTATGCTGGCTGTGAAATGCTCCTCCTTCGCAGGCTGTCAGGGACAGTCCTCCACCTTCCCTGCGAGCAAAGGCAACGCCCCCGCCTTGCTGCTCAGCAGGGACTCAATTACACATATGAAGCTGACCCGGCCAAAACGCAGCCCAGGAGAGTTTGACACAAAGTTGGGACCCTGCCAAGAAATTCCTAATTGAAAGTGGTTACCGAAATGTCTATCAGTGGGGTCTCCGCCTGGTGAACCCTCCTCTGTCACCGTGAATTACGAGCACGCTCTGGTTTGAAATGAGGCAGAGTAAATCTAATCATATTTTTATGAGCCCCTCTTCCTCTTGCACGGGCTGAGCTTTGGGCCCACGCTGTGCAGCAGAAGAGCGGTCGCTTTGCCTTTTTCCTTATCCATCTCCTTCTTTGAGTGACAGGTTAGATTATTAACAGATTAAAAATTCAAGCTGTAATAAATGGAGTCCCCCAAAGTGAATTGCAGCCACGGGCTGGGCAACGATGGGCAGGCAGAAGAGATGCGATTTCCAGCGGCAGGGACTCCGTGACTCATCCCTCCCTCCTTCTCCCTGTACCACGGCCCAGGTGGGATGCTTGGGAGGGACCGGGGTACGGAGCTACTGGGGGACACAAACCACGTGGGTCACTCCTCGGGCGCTGAGCAGGGTTGCTGAGAAGCGAAGCAAGAAGAGAAGTGCCGGTACATCGCTGGTGCTCCCGTGGGGTCTGTCTCAGCGCCTGGCAGCGAGACTACACCACATGCCGGCATTTCTCCCACCGCCACTTGAACTTGGTCCCCCTCGACCGCCGCTGAGCCACAGCGGGCAGTCCCCAGCAATCGCCAAAGGTCTCCGGGACCTTGCCCAGGGCTCCGCTCCGGAGCAATAACGAGCCACTGTAAAGCATCCTGCCTGCTGCAGAGCTATCTCCAAAGAGCTGTTTCACACCTCCTCGGGTGTGAAGGTCACGGACCAGATGTTCCCCATCAGCAGTCAGATCCTAGTACATTTTAGACCGGATTTAAGCCCTGCGGTCAAATCGCCTTCATTTTCTCAGAGGGCAGCGATACTCGTTTGTCGAGCAGTATTTGGCTGGGAAGGGAAGGGGATGAACGCTGATGCGCAAGGAGCATGATCCTTGGGACACAGAGCAGAGCCTGCCTTCCCGAGGTCTCTTCCAAAATAACTGCTGGCAGCCAAGACGCTGACCTGACCAGCCGGCACACCTCAGGGTACTGGGTACGGCAAGTAAACTCATATCATCGCCCGCCTTGGCAGAGCAAGGATGCTCAGAGGTTCAGCCGCCAACGCGCGGACGGGGAGCTGAGCTCTTACGATGCCACAAGAAATGGCCCAGCTTCACGGCAGCTCCTTGCTGGAGGATCCCCACCAGGAACGGTCCTTGTTCTGCCACCGGCCACCCACCGCCACGGGGACCCTAGGGATCTCCTCTTCCAGCTTCATCGCTGGTGCTGGAACCACAGCAAACCAGAGGGAGAGGGGACGGGTCTGTGACTCACAGACATGTCCAGGGGAGAGGAACGGCTTTGGAGAATATCCCTTCAGGCACCAGCAGCCTCTGCTCCCAGCAGGGACATCCCTTTGGGAGCTTGGAGCAGCAGACGGCAGCCTCGTAGACCCATTCGCAGCCGTGGGCTTGCGGACTGCCAGCCGACCACCGCGAACCAAGCCTGCAAGAGGATCAGCACTGGTGGGACAGGGAGCAGCGAAGGACGTTGTCCCGGCACTGCCCAGGGAAAGCAGAGGAGAGGCCGCTCTAGGAGGAGGATTTATGTAATGCCCTCAACGCTGTCGAACACGGTAGCCTAATCTCCACAACATGTGCCCTCCAAGGAGGGCTGCATTGCTATCGCTCTCACCAGTCTAACGGGACACATCTCAAAGAGCAGCCCCGAGCCTGAGCGTCACCCGATGCGGCTGAACCGGCCCAGAAGGCGGTTTGGGTTCCGCTTCCTCCAGTCTGCATAGAAATAACCCAAGTCCTGATCAGACAGCCCGGCCACTGACCACGAGACAAACTCTGGAGAGGACGGATCCATGACAGAAAGTGCGAGGAGCACTTCTCCTGACAGAAGTTCCAGGATGGTCACCTCCTCGCAAAGAGATCTCATACCAAAGCTGCTGCTTTGTGCTGCTCGTAAAGAAACCGTGCTTTTGCTGAACGCCAGAGCAGGGAGCTGCTGCCAGCTCTTGATTGAGCATTTAGGCAGACGTAGAAAGAGAAGGCCAGGTTCTTTCATGGAAAGCCACATATTTTTGAGCATCAAAGACAGGGAAGTAGGTCCCGTTCACTGGGAACAGCGACCAGGAGCCACAGTGCCGGTGTGTGGCTGGTGGCAGGAGGGAGGGAGCTCGGTCTGGAGCAGGCGCCGTGCAGGACTATGTCACACGGGTCAGGAAGGTCAGAGCACGACAGAAACATGCTCCAACATTCAGGTCCTGCCACGGTGCAGACCAAAGAGTTTCCTCCCTCCACCCGATGCTTCTGCCGCAGGATTGCTTTCGCCGAGTACCTGGGCAACATCCCTTATGCAGGCAGTCACCTCCGTACCGCCCTCAGCCTGGCTCGGGCTCAGAGCAAAGCCACACGGTGAGTTTGGGGAGCTCAGCTTGAGAGCTGCAGGTCCAGAGAGATTCAACATCCTCCTCTGTCCTTACTGCAGATCCTCGTGGGGCTCCTCGTGGCTCAGCCCTGGCAGCTCATCAGGCCACGGCCACGCTCCAGCCACATCCTCTGCTCCAGCACTGAGAGGGGATTGGAGAATTGGTTTAATTCCTCTCGGCAAAGCAGCGTGTGAAGGACTCGCCTGTCCCTGGGTGCCGGTGGTGATGCCCGGGAGGGCTCAGCCCAGGAACGCTGCTCACTCCTCCCTCTCCTTTACATTCCAGCGGGGTATAATCCTTTAAAAGGCACATAGCTGGTCTCAGCGTGCTGCCATCCCGCATTACGGACCCGCTGTGCGACTCCAGCTCCGGCTGAGGGTTTGCAGCTGGAGCTGCCTGCACACTCAGGCTTCCGACTGCGCTGCCGGTGCTGGGAGAGCTGCTGGGGCAGAGGGGGGTCACTTCAAAGCTGTTCTGCCTCTTATAAAATCCCCTGCCATGGAAATAGGGATGCCTGGAATTCACAGATGCCTGGCAAGTCTGCAAATAAAATGTTCGGATCAGTTGGCTGGCTTGGGGAGGTTTTTTAAGTATTGATATTATGGTGACATATGGAAGCATCAGCTTAGAGCGGAGCCTTGCACTGCACGCACAGAGGCAGGTTTTGCCCCAGAGAGATGCGAAGCAGTCAGGAAGAAGGACTTTGTGCATCAGGATGGAGGAATAACCCAGCCTTTGAGCTGAACCGAGCCACATCCCGGCTGCGACGCACAGAGCAGTGGTGGGGGTCAGCCCTGAAACAGGCAGTGACTGAGGCAGGTATCCACCAGCTGAGCTGCAGGCGTTTAAAAGAACCTGGAGCATAAATGCGACGCTGAGATCCTGCCTGCCCTTAGCCGAGACGCGGGAGCCGGCTGCACGCGTGCTCCTAGTCAACACCAATGCAAAACACAATGGATTTGTGTAAATCCCCCCCCCGCACAGACCGCAGCCAAAGCAACCTGCCCCCAGGACAAACACGGCAGGAGCCGGGTATCTCCCTTCCTGAATGTGCCTCTGTTCCCACCAGAGTTTTCCCCCAGGGCCCACGAACCCCAGTGTGGAGCCAGCCTTCCATTTCCCACTCCTGGCACACTGGCAAGTCCGTCCTGCTCCTGCTCTCGGCTTCTAGCCGTCGCCGCTCGCTGCCAGGAGATGGTCAGCAGCGCTCGGGGATCGCTGGCGCTGCAGCAGGGACAGACGAGCATCCCAAGGGTCACCTTCAGAAGGAAAAACCTCTGTTGACCGTCGGAAGGTCTCTGGACGTGATACATTTTAAAATACGTATCTCCATTAAAAAGGATGCACCCAGAAAGGCAACTGAACCAGTCGGGAAAGCGATTTGCTCCATATTTCTACTCCAAAAAAGGGATTTTGCATCCAGCCTTTCCTAGCCCTCTGGGCTGGCATCTCCCTCCCTCTCCCTGGAGCGCGCTGCTCCTGCCAGACGAGCTCTGCGCACCAGCTCCGCAGCCAATAAATCCTCTTCTGCATTAAACATTGCGGGTCTCAATTAATTAAATGAGCACAACAACCACATTCCCCTCAGCAATTAGAGAAGTGGCTGAGTAATTAGATGGAATGTTAATTTAATTTCCAGGAGGGAAAAAGAAAAAGAAAGAAAGGAAAAGAAGAAGGAGCAAATGGGATTACATTTGACGAGAGGGAAATTAAAAGTCACTTAATCATAGAGCAATTAAAGTTCCCCAAACTACGCAGCTAGAAAAAAACACCAAAAAGGACAGGACCACCAGCACGTATTGTGAACAACGCTCACCCAGGTAAAATGACGGCTGAAGGCCCATGTGTACGTGGATTTGTATAACACCCAGCCCGGCTTAGCCTCGCCTTTCCCCTTCGTTCGGAAACCGGGAGAAGGCTATTGCCTTGCAAACAACCGCTTCATCCTGGCCATACCTCCAGATAATGCTCTTATCAGCCTTCGTCAGCTAAGTAAGATCAGTCGTCCTCTGCCAGGAGAAACAGAAATGCAAGGCGAGCAACTCCCCCGCAGCCCCGAGAGCGTCCCGCAGGCAAACTGGGGCTGGTGGTCCAGGGCACAGACAGGCAGGGTCGCCCCAAACACAGGCATGGCCGGGGCCGGTGATCACCCCCCACCGGCACTAGGCTCTGAGCTGCCGCATCCCGCATGGCACGTGTCTCCTCTCTGTGTATTTTTACATCTGTTTCTGATTTAAATATTGCTTTCCAGCCATTTGGAGCATCAACAGGCTTCACCCACGACCCTTCCGACAGACCACGAGTGGTCCCCAAGCGATGCCCAGAGCCACAGCCGAGGGTTTGCTAGAAGGATTGAAGGCTGAAGTGGGAAAAAAACCCCACCCTCGGACAGCATCAAATTTGCCAGAG
>VZSZ01008866.1:41376-74266 GCA_013398815.1 Ibidorhyncha struthersii
GCCCCGCGTGCCGATGGAGGCAGGTGTGCAGGCAGGGAGGACTGCAGGCTGCGGCACGTACAGACTTGCTCGGGAGAGAAGAGCAGTAGGAGAGCTGGGACTGAGTCCTTGGGAAGGCTCAGGGGGAACAGTTGCGGCCACTCGTGCTCAAGAAAAATCAGGGGAAACTGGGATGGATGAAGAGGAACTGGGAATCAAAAGAAATAGAGTCCAGCTTGAAAGCAAGGACTACGGGAGCCGTCTTTTTCAGCCTGGGAAACCAAGGAGCGAGGAGGGAGGATGGAGCTCTGCATCACCCTTGCAGGCAGGGGAGACTGCAGAGATAGAGGGGGGCGATTTAGGCTAAAGAACATCATTTTCTCTGGTGTAAACAGGCTGCGTATAAACCTGGAGGACGGCTCACAGTCATTAGGGAGATACAGAAACAGCTCTGCTAGGCAAAAGCCCCGCTGCTCTGGGGTAAGGCCGTGCGGTATGTGAACTCCGTACAAGGGCCCTTTCCCCTCCACGGGCTCCCCTGCGTGTCACCCCGTAGACAGCCTGGCCCCAGCGTGCTCCCCTGCGGCAGTACCTGCACCCAAGCTGTCCCACCGCAGCCAGCATTCCCCGGCTTCGCTCCAGCCTCTCTCTTGGCCTCCGGCACAGCGTTGTCCCAGCCTGACTGGAAAGAACCGGGTTTAGGAAGACAGAAGAGCAGCGTCTCCATCGAGCCCTGCCCTCCTCGGGGTCACAGCCCCCTTCGGTGGCTCAGGGGGTTCCCAGCGCTCCCCGGCTCAGCCCCAAACCCCCTCCCTGACCCCCATCATCAGCCAGCCTCCTTCAGCTCCCCGAATCTCTCCCTGCAGACCCCTCCCCCGCCTCAGCATCCCCGGGGGCAACTAGAGCCAGACCCCTGCCCTTCCAGGTCTCCTGTCCCCCCCACCCCGGGTCCACAAGTCTACCCCCCACCGTGCCACAGGGGTATCAAAAAAGCTTAAAGGGGATGTCTCTGGAGAAGGGAATTGGTTTACGTGCGCTGCAGTCACTCCCGAAACGTGGCTTTGCTGAGGGCTGCCCACATTTAAAGCAGACAAATAAAACCAGGGGTGAAGCGCACCACCGCCCCAGGCGTGAGACAGCCCGTCCTTTACTCTATTAAGAGTAAACGAGTGCGTAAGCCGCGTCTCTCTCTACGGTATGAAGGTCTGGCCATCGTCGGCGAGGGCATGCTGCCGGAGGGGGGACTTGGGTGGGCACCACGCCGGGCTGCTCCCACCCGGGCTGCTCCGCCTGGCTACCTGCAGGCGAGGAGCATCCCGCATCCGAGGAGCATCCCGCATCCCTGGCGATGCCCTTGCCTTCCGAGCACCGCCCTGGGCAGCGCTGCCGCACCATCCCGGGGAACCTGGCAGGGGAAGGGCAGAGGTGGCTCGCTGCCTGGCTGGTTTCACGGGGTGAGAAACTCGCTGCCTGCTTCACCAGAGGTTCGGAGATCCCCCGGCAGATCCGCTTGGATCCGAACAGCCCAAAAATGGAGCAAGAAGGACTTTTGCCTGGTGGAAGGGTGCCCTCATTGTGCAAACTACATGTGGAGACACTTTGCTTTCCCAATTCCCCGTTTCCTTGGGCTGCTCCCGTGTCACCCCAGCTCGCCCAGAACATGACGCTGTAAAATTAAGCATTTGCTCCGACTCCGTCCTTCCCTCGGTGAGCCTCGAGGGAGGGGGACGCACAGGATCTGCTCCCGGGGTTTTGCAGAGGTTGCATAAGCCCTGCATGCCTCCGGGATGCTGCTGCCCTTTATTGTTTATTTGCTTAGCAGTAATTATAGTAGCGTAATTATAATCAGCGCTCGTTTACATAAAGAATCACTTTGCTCAGCTTCTGGGCCTCCCTGCTCTCCGAGCCACGTGCCAAGACAAACCTTGGGAGCACAAAAATTAACATGACACTAGGTCCAGGAAAATAGAAAATAGGAGAGAAGGAGGGCGAGGGCAAGGGCCTCACCCCCCCCCCNTGCATGAGACGCTGGCTGGGAAAGCTGGGAGCGCTGCGGGGTTTACACGTGCCGTCAAGGGGAACGGTCCAGCTGCGCTGCACCTTCTAGTTGTGAATTAGCAGCCAGCCAGCTCCATCCCAGCAACTAACGGGTTCGCACAGGCCGGCGGGGGCATCACTCCTGCGCTTGCCCCTTGCTACCTATAAAACCCAAATACATTTATGTAGGATCAAGCATTTGGGCAGGGTCAAAACTCACCTTTTTGAGCGCGTGCAGCATCTAGAGCCGTCAGCTAAGGAAAAGTTTCAATAAAAGCGCAGAGACACAAGCTCATCCTTCCCTGCAGCAAGCTGACTTGGCTTTACTCCTGAGAAATCAAAGAAAAGTCTGTAAGTATTAGGTTGATTTTCAAAAGAGTTCCCATCTGAGCTTTTTAAATAAGACCCAGGTTTTCGACTAAGCTCAGTACAGGGCTGCTGAAGACAGCAGCAAGGGAAAAAGAGTTTTCGCCGACAAAACCTGTGGATGAAAATATTTGCATTTTCTTCCTCTGTGCTTTCAAGGCTTGGTTGAAAAAAAAAATCAAAAAATGAAAATAAAAAAAGAAGCCTATTCATTTGGGAAAGCAGCTGCTCTGAATCTTTAGGGGGGAAAAAAATAATCCAAAACTCAATAGGTGAGAATGAAGCCAGTGACTAAAAAGTTTTATTTCTAGAATCAGGTGCTCTGATAAGAATTTGGGAGCTCCTGTTGAAAAGCAGCTGTATTTGGAGGTTTTATACCACTGTTACGCACATCCTCATCCTAGTCAATCCTTGCCCTCACCTCTTCAGATAAAAAGAACTAATCTGAGGTTTTCAGCAGAGCTGTGAAAGCTGGTGTGGCATCAAGACATCTGCACGCCGTCATGTGCCTGGAGAGGAGCATCGGTTTCCGCAGCAGAGCCGGGCTCTCCAGCGGCCTCGGCTGCGGCTCTTGGCTGATTTTTCTGGAGGAGTTTGCACAAGCCCAGATATTGCGTGCGCTGGGGTTACATTGGTCAAAATCAAAAAGGATTTATTCCCTTTGCCAGGCTGCAAGCGTGGTCTGAGCCTGCCTGTCCTGGAGCATCTGCTGCCCTGTTCTGCCTGGAGGTGGACTGTCCCCAGAGTGTGTGTCTGGGCTAATAATTATCATTACTGGGGAGGGCAAAGCCCACCTCTTCAGTCCTCTCTCCTCTTCCCCTTCCCCGGGACTCCCAGATTTTTTTTTAAGTGTTTCCCCACTGCTAATTTGCAAATGACTTATGCCACACTTAGGAGACCCGCACCCCTTCCAGCATCACCCCTCGTCCCGCAGCCCTGCTCAGGCGCAGCGGAGGTGGGAGGCTGAAAGAGGGCACTGCCAGCAGCTCCGCTCTCCAGCCTGTCCTGCTAAACTCTCCTTGCTTCAGCCATTTCGGAAGCGAGCTCACCCGCCACCCCTCCCCAGGACACAGAGCCGAAACAGCGAGACAGGTCCCTCCTGCCTTCACGCCCTTCCCTTGGATCCCAGGAGCTCTTTGGCTTTCCTACTTGCCTTGGGGTATTATTTTTCCCAGGGCTTTTGGGGGGATTTAAATAGGATCAGCAAGGCAGGAAGAGTCCGGTCACAAGGGAGAGGATGTCTGTGAGTGCCTGCCCCAGGAGAGCACTTGTCTGGGCTTCCTGGCTGCTCAGCCCCGGGTCTCTGGGATCTGTTCTCTGTCCCAAGCGGTGATGACAGGCTTTGCCTCGCTCCTGGCAGCCACCTCGGTAAGGGGCATTCGCCCCGAGGCCGGTCACAGGAGATGAGGATGGTTTACCTAGAAGTCACATCGTTTGTGTTTTAAGGGAAGACGTTCCCCAATCCCACTTCTCCTTCCTCTCCAGCAACATCATCTTTGCTCCAGGAGATGCCCTTCTTGGCCAACAGCCCGCGCGTTGCCGATCCGCGCAGCACACCTCTAGAGATGGACCAGCACGCAGTCAGATGGCCTCGAGTCCAACAGGAATTACCAAATAGGTGGCAGAGATCAATCACGGAATAATACTTTTTTTTTTTTTTTTTTTATGAGCTGTTTGCATTGCAGATGTTATATATCTCCCCGAGAGAGCCGGCGTAGGGGGGAGGCAGGCTCGGAGGGTGGATGAGGTGCCTACAGATGAGATGCAGAAAGCAACCACGCGTGATGAGCCACTCCAAGGTTTTGGTTTCATCGATTACGCGTCAGTCTCAAGGAAACAACGTTCGGGAAATAAAGCAGCAGAGCTCATCACTCCTGCAACTCCCAGCTCCCAAAGTCAGTCGAGAGGGCACCACCAGCAGCGGTAGAGCTGGTTTGTAAAAGGGTTCGAGTAAAGCAAGGCTAGAAAGCGAGGACTCCTGCCACAAAAGCCCTGGACTGCCCAGACACCTTGGCGATTTTGGTGTCCCAAGTTGTCACCAGCAGCTGTAAATCCAGAGGTAGTTGTTTCTCTGCTGTGAATTTTGTTCCCTACTGCAGCACTTACTGACTCCCCGGGGTTATAAGCCCCAAATGTGCAGGGTTAACGAGTTAAAATGATTTCGTCCCAACTCACAGGCAGCAGACTCATCCCAAGGCACATTCAGACCCCACGTCTCTCTGTGCCCATCCAGTCTGGGGCATCCCAGGCAGGGGGATGCAGCGAGGATGCTCCGGCAGGACAGCCCGCTCCCCCCCCGCCACCATCCCTTCCCCGCTCTCTCGCTTTCATTAGCGCTGATCGTTCCTTTGGGCTTGGAGCCAGAGTGAAATCTCATCTCCGGAGGATACATTTTTAGACAGTTTACAGAATCTGGCTTCCTGCTTTTAAATATATTGGGTTCTTTTGTTTCCCATCACCTGGGAAGAAAAGGTGTGAGAAAAGTCAGTGTCCCCAAGTGACTCTGCGGGTGATCTTGCCACAAGCGGACAACCTCCGTGGCTTTGGAGGGAGCCAGAAACAAAGTACCCTGAAGGCATGCGGGCACGCTGACCAAACCTGCAACCATCCCAGGCACTGCTGTCACCTCCTGCTTCCCCACTCCTGTGATGGGGCACAACCTTCTCCCCTGCATGATGTGCGGGCAGGACAGGAGAGGACCACCGTCAGAGCGGAGGTGCTGAGACACAAAGCCGGGATAAAACAAAACAGCGGAAGGACCCACCAGTGTGTCAGTCCTGAGACTCCATCAGCTTCTCATCAAGTCTCGGCTGCCCAGGATGGACCAAAGGGCTACCACCGCCGTGGAGGTGGCGTGTCAGACCCCAGCGTATCTCTGCTGTGTTCCTTCTCGCCAGGCAAGCCCGGGCCAGGCGTGACACAAAGCGTGCTCTGTCTCGCACATCCTCTTGGCCCCGGGCGCGCGCTGGCACAGCCGCCCACCACGGGAAGCTGCTGGCAGGGGGGGACTTGGCTACCTCGAGGCAGAAGTCAAAGAGGCTTTGCCAGGTCTAGACTTCCCTTGGTTGCTGCTGGCTTTGAGAAGCTTTTGAGATGACACCGTCCCCGGACCATCCCATTCATTCCTTCTTTTCTTCAGAATTGCAGCAAGTGGTTTTCCCGCTGGCAATTTTACATCAAATGCTGTTTGCTGGAGTAGAAAAAAAAAAATATGCATTTTCTTACACAGAAATCTCATCAAACGCCCTGGGAAAGTGCGTGTATTCTCTTTTTTAGTGGCAGCCGGCTGTCAGCAGCTTGGCGCTCATCTGATCTCCAACCCTGAGCTCAGAAACCCACTCCAGGCTGGTGAACAGCCCCTGCGGCCAGGCGGCAGCTCTCCGGGCGAGCACAGCCCGGTGCTAAACCCTGGCTCTGCCCCAGGGAGCCCCAGGCTCCCCTCCAGCCCCATGGACAGGGAGGATTCCCCTCTCTTTGAAGCAGGGTCATGAGGCGAGCTGAGATTTCCAAGAGCTGCTTGAGTAAGAAACAAAGTGGGAAGGCACCAGAGGCCGTGCTAGCTCAGCAACCGGAGGAGATACTGCTCTGTCAGTCAGACAGCTCTCTTCAACCACAAGCTCAGCAGCAGCTCCCACGCCATAAAGGATTAAGGAGGGACTGAACCCAAGGACAGCACTCTCGAGCTTTGGGAGCAAAGGTACGCGGGAGCTCTGCTCCCAGGGACTACCGGCGGAGGTGCCCGAGCATCTCCGCTTGCGGGATGCCCTCGGGCCACCAGCACGGGAGCGCAAAGCAGTGGGTCCCCTTGCCAGGACCCCTGGCACAAGCCATGCAAGGGGCCAGAGCCACCCCTCGCCCTGGGCCACGGAGGCCGCGTCCTGGCCTTTTGTTCTCGAAAGAGAGCGTGTGGGCAATTGGGTGCCAGCCACAAGAGCTTGCGCTGGTGCCTGCTTCCTCCCTTGGCACGCAGCGGTGCCGGGCGCCTCTGGCCAATTCTTGCTTGCGTAAACAGCCCGAGTAATGAAGATAAATGAGGCTGAGTGGCAGGGGAGGGCAGCACATCGGCTGCCAGCCAGTCCTTCCCCGTGAATCAGGGCACGCTGCAGGGCTGCGGGGCCACGCTTTTGGTTAGGGACTACAGCATCCCACAAGGTGTGTTATGAGGTGCCTCAGACCGGCTGCCCCAAATCACCGACCGTTTGTTTGAAGGGCATGAGCAGGGGGTTTAAGGTAGTTTTTCAGACTGGCAAAAAAAAAAATCACTCATGGAGAAACACATCTCCACATAAAATACTATAACGCAGTGAAAAAAAAAATGTTCCCCGAATTACAACCATTCCTTAGGCATTTCACAGACACAACCCCGGGCACACGCGCTCACAACCACGGCAAGATTTCCCGTGGCTCTGACAGGAGGGGTTCAAAGCCTGTTTTTACCAGGCAGAAGGTTCCTCCTAGTCGCCGGGTGCTGCCGGCACTGGGCTCAGCCCACGGGTGAGCACTGCCATCACCTCCGTGTTGCTCATCCAAGGAGGCTGAGACCTCCACGGTCCGTGACGGCAGTCAGAGGAAACCAACCCCTGCGGCGATGCCGATGCTTCCCACTGACTCAGAGCCTCAACTTGCTGCCCCAGCCCCAGGGTCTGTGTCCGAGCTGCATCTTCTAAGGGACACAAGCGGTTAATATTTAAAAAAAACACAACAACCAAACCTGTCTTGAGCCACACTAACGCTGCAGCAGAACCGAGAACCTCTGCCAAGAAGCTTATCTGAGGCTCTTTGTGAACAAAATGAACCCTGGAAGGTGGCGAGGCTCAGTGACAGGGAGCGGGGATGCAAGCCAAGATCGCTGCCTCTGGCCAGAGGAGAAGTTTCCATCTTAGAGAGGAGCCACCCCATTGCGATAACCCCGCTGTTCCCACCGCGGTGAGGTTCCTCGGGGGGACCGGGGACCCTGCTCCCTAGGAGCTGCCGGCACACCTCAGCTCTGTCGCAGGAGCATCTCATGGCTCTGACTGCACGGATGGACACCTCAGCTAAAAAGCATCCTTAAGGGATGCAGCACAGGGCAGGCATCCCTCCACTGATCTCCGTGGTGGCTCTGCACTTCCGCTGGCTCCCGGACCTTCTAAATGAGGACGGAAAAGAGCCCCCTCACCCAGTGATTAACCGTTGCAGCCACACGCTGTTTAGTGCCTCTCTACTTTGCACGCCGTAGGTTTGAGCTCCGGCAGAAACCGGGTATCACACCAGATAGATACAATGAGCCTTTCAGCCCTTAAAACCTCTGGAAATAAACTTGAACGAGCTGTACGTCTAATGAACGTGTGGGAAAATCTCAGAGCAGCCAGAATTTCACAGAGGCCCCGACTCGAACTTTCTGCTTCCCAAATCCTCCCGAGGCAGCACGGATTGGGAATGGAAAGAGAGGGACTCCGACCGAGCGCTCTTTCCATCCCAACGCCCAGCCGGGGTCGATAAAAATCAGCTGTGACCGAGCACAGCCCGTCTATAACTCTGTGTTTATTTTTAATCGGGCGAATTGGTGGCTCAAAACTGAGTCGGGCCCCACCAGTTCCTGGAAATTTAATCCACAGATCACTTCTCTGGAGCTACTGTGCAGCAGCTAAGTGACCCCGGACTTCGAGCCCTCTCCGTGCAGCTGGGAGGCAGCCTCCCTCCGCTGTGATTTACTGTGCTTTGCAGCTGGAAAACCCGCTGCAGCCCCAGGCAACCTCAGCGGGCAAAATGTAAGGGAAAGCCTCTGCCCTTGCAGCTAGGGAAAGGCAGAGAAAACCACGCAAGGCAGAAAGACGGAGGGGGACCACCGGGCTGGACTAGAGATGTGAGGGCGGCTGCATCCTGCTGCTTTGGGTGCAGACAACCAAGTTGAGCGGTGCAACAGCTCTTCTGTGAGCTCCAGGTGGGCATCGAGCTGCTCCCGACATCTCCTCCTCTCCAGAGGACTGGAACATACTGTCCCAGGTTTGCTTTACTCTCCAGAATCGGTGCAGGGGACTCGTGAAGTGTTCCTTGCTCCCTGGGGCGCAAGAAGAAGAACGGGTCTGTCTGCTCCAGACATGCCAACAGATAGGAACTCGTGTGGAAAGATCCTGATTAGACTTGGCAGGCAGCACGAGCGAAACTTCCTCTTATCCTCGCGCGCCCCACGGTTGGCAGAGCTCTCCCGCTGATCCTCTGGAGTGGCAGCGGGGTTTAATCTCCATGGAGATGGGTCTAATACAAGTCCGTGATCCGCCGCAGGTGGTAGCTTGGCTACTTACAGTTCGCGATGAGCCAGGCTACCTTCTTACTTCTGTTCTCCGTCCCTTTGGGCAGCCACCCAGGAGCACGGCAGTCTGGACGCTGGGACAGGGCTCGGGGACTGCAAGTGCTCTCCGAGCCTCCAGCCTGTGCAGACAAGAAGGGCAGAAGTAACGCCGGGGGTGCAGCTGGGGGTAGCACGGGTAGGACCTGACTGCTCACACATCCGCAGCGGTCAGTATTTGGCCGGCTCGGAGACACCGCGTGCGGGCAGGACGCGGTAAAGCTGTAGCTGGGGATGCTCCTGAGCCTGCAGCTGGGAGACAGTCCCCGAATCTCACTGCAGCTCCTGGAGCCATGTTTGGCTTTCTCAAAGGACTCACCATTAGTGACAGATTTATCTTGGGTTTTACTTTCCTTCCTTTTCAAAAAAAAAAAAAAACAAAACACCCTGTTTGGACAATGCATGGCAACATCCTTGCTCAGTACAGACAGGGATTAAAGTAAGCAGATGCTTGTTTGCTTGCACTAGCCGGGGAATTGGACCTAAAACATTCAACAGAGTGAGTTTGTCTTTTCCCAGCTGGAGACTTCCCTCTGCGTGTTTTGAAGCTGGACCCTGTGCTATCCGTAGCCCAGCAGGCCTCCGGCACACACAGCCAAGCGCCCCAGTGTGTGGTCCTCCGAGCACCAGTAGCCTCTGCAAGACTGGGAAAATGCACCTGCACATTGGACTTTATACAGAGACCTGAGGAGGCTGCACTGCATACGGCTGCAGCTGCCACATCGCTCTGCAAGCAAAAGGCATCCTTCGGCATGCAATAAACCTTAACTCGAGGTAGCGATGCAGCACAGCATACAGATTTTGGAGATGCTGATGAACAGAGACATTACGGCCGAGGGCTGGGAGGTTCAGAGCTGAACCGCTCAGACGCCTGCAGGGCGAGCTGCTCTTCCCGTTCACTGCCGCTGTTTTGTTGCTGAAGCTGGCTGGTTTTTATGGAATCTGAGTCAAAGGTGCTAGTCTTGGCATCCTCAAAATCAGTTGCCATTGCAGAAGACAATAACAGCGTGGTGAGCAGGACTCGGGAAGTGATCATCCCCCTGTACTCGGCACTGGTGAGACCCCACCTTGAGTGCTGTTCTCAGTTCTGGGCCCCTCACGACAAGAAGGACATTGAGGTGCTGGAGTGTGTCCAGAGAAGGGCAACGAAGCTGGAGAGGGGTCTGGGGGACAAGTCTGATGAGGAGCGGCTGAGGGAACTGGGGGTGTTCAGCCTGGAGAAGAGGAGGCTGAGGGGAGACCTTCTCACTCTCTACAAGTACCTGAAAGGAGGGGGTAGAGAGATGGGGACTGACCTCTTCTCCCCAGTGACAAGTGACAGGACGAGAGGAAATGGGTTCAAGTTAAGCCAGGGGAGGTTTAGATTGGGTATTAGGAGAAATTTTTTTCACTGAAAGGGTTATCCAACACTGGAATAGGCTGCCCAGGGAGGGGGTGGATTTGCCATCCCCAGAGGTGTTTAAAAATGGGCAGACGTGGTCCTTGGGGATATGGTTTAGAAGTGGTTTTGTCAGGTTGGGTTAATGGTTGGACTCAATGATCTTAAAGGTCCCTTCCAACCTTAACGATCCTATGATTCTATGACTCCCAAGAACCCAATCTTACCGCGCTGGCCGCCGGCTGGCACCCATCTGCTCTCGCTTCCTGAAGCCAGCAAAGGGGGAGCGAGGGAGCCAGAGGGCAGGAGGGTCTTCTGCCTGTGAGGTTTCCCTCACTCTCATTCTTGTGGTGTCAACAGGACAGACCAGGACGGCTGAAGACGTTTGCTAAGAGAAGAAAAAGCATAAATAAGTAATGAAAAGGTGCTGTAATGGATGGGCTCTAATTTACATTCTCAGAGAAGCCTGTTGGTTCTGGGATTATTCCCTCTCCTCTGCCAAAAGGAGACAATCAAAGGAGCCAAACACCTCAGCACTGCTTCTCAAGGTGACGGCAGATTATCCGGCTTTCTTGCTCACCACAAGCTCTCACTCCAAGGACTGACAGAGCTGTTACTCTCTCAGACGCACACTAAAAGCCACAGCCTTGCAGAACGCCTGGGCACAAGGACACAGAAACCAGCCTCTCTCCTGGGACCTTTAATGCAGAAGTTGTGTGCAGAGCAAAGACCCACAACACCTGACCTCCAGAACGGCCCCAGGTCTTGTTTGGCCAAAGGCTATGAACGTTCTTAGCTGTAGACCCTGCACACACCCAGTTTGGTACCTAAATAGGTAGCCAGAGCAGTGTAAATACACCTTGGGGCTCCTGGGAATCAAGCAGGAGGGAGGAATATTAATGCCACAGTGGGAAAAACAACATCCATCACCAAGCAGAACCCAGCAGAGGGTCTGGATGTCTGCTGGAGGCTGTGGGAGGTCTGGGCTCCCCTCCCCATCAGATGTCACAGACAGCGATGCGTTGAACGAGCCTGATCCAGACCCCTCACAGCCAAAGACGAATCACTGCAGGTGAAGGGGACCCAGTTGCAGCGCTGCCTGGGACAGCCCTCTCCCAATCCACTCACTGGTTTCCAGCAGCCGAGGCTGTTCTCCCACACAGGCGAGTGGGAAGGTGGAGAGAGGGACAGGCACAGCCTCTGCCCTCCGTGATACGCCAGGACACTGCAAATCACCCGTGTCCCCAGGAGCAAAGACGAGGCAGGGATTATGCATTCCCATCCCCGCCACAGCTGGCTCCAGGACGGAGCACAGGGACGTGTGGCCGTCCCGGTGCCAGGCCAGCCCTTGCACCGCAGCACGGCGGCTTTGCAGAGCCGCGCTGGTTGTGCCTAACCAGCTGCGGTCCAGCGTTCTCTGGCTGAGCCTCCCTCGCAGGAAGCACTGACGGGCTAATGGTTGTGTCTGAATGTATTAACCAAATTACTCGCTGTGCTCTCTGTTTTCCTAGAGCCCCGGCCAGACCCCAAGACTATTTATCTTGGCTTTGAACCCTCCGCCCCTCGCTGCGCAGCATGAGCACATAACCGCAGAGATTTGTTAATAGAAACCAAAGCAGAAATCACCACCGAGGCTTGCAGGCAAGGGGCCTGTCCTATTACGACAGCTCAGAGCCTTGCTAATCGGTGTCACGAACGGCATCTGCTGGGGTTCTGGACCTGCCGCTGCCTGAGGCGGCTCCTCAGAGGGATCAGGCAGGGGCGGCAGGGTCTCAGCACTCTGTCACCTCCAGCCCCGCGGCCACTTCCCCGCTCCTGCCTTGCAGCCCTGCGGCAATGGGACTGCAGCCAGCCCAGCACCCAGAGACCTCCTCGGCTGTGCCCAGTCCCGCCCGGGGACTCTCCCATACTCTGCTTTCATTTCACGGCACGCCGGTGCTAACTGAGCTCAAAGCCACAGCGTGCAAGGTGCCGCGCACAGCCCCAGTGAAAGATGGGTCCCCCTTCTCCTCAGAAAAGATAAGGATCAAGAGGGCGCAGACCTACTGGCGTGTTTGTCAACGTCAGGAGCAAATATCAGCTCTCCTGGACCTTATACTGGAGTGACTGCAGAGCAGCTGGGGGAAGGCCTCCCCCCATCGCTGTCAAACAGCAAACCCCAGGGCCACGGTTGCAGGGTTTCGCGCCACAAGTTCCCCAAAAGTTTGTCTAGTCCAATTTTAAGCAGCTCAAGCACTGAGGCTCCCTTGCTCCCTTTAGGGGACTCTAAGGCCACGTCTACATGATGGATTTTATACCGCTTTCCCTCATCCACTTGGACTTCAACCCAGCTGAGGCCATCTGGTGTCAATGGCTGTGCAGAGGTTCCCGTTTCAGTTGAAACAAGATCAGAGGTTTGCTCAGCCTCTGCCATACATCAAGGCTGCAGCAGTTTAAACAACAAACCAAGATCAGGATGGGATTGCACAACGGGCCCCGAGTCCAAGCATTTACCCACGGGAGCCTCACGTTGGTCATGTAGACCCTTGGGACGAGGAGCAGACCTCGTGGTGGTTCCCTCTGTTGAGGGATGGGCCTTCAGCACCCTGCCAAAATCAGAGGCTACTTGCACAAAGGACAAACCTCTCTTTAGCTCTGCGTTCCCTCCACCGGTCTTTTGTCCTTCCCCCACATCCAGAAGCTACTACGAATGAACATGTCAACATCTCAGCAGGTTTCTGGAGCGTGCGGCCGCCCAGCTGAGGGGCAGAGCGGTTTCTGAGCAGCGCGAGAGCCGCCAGGTGACCTGGGGCCAGGGCCTCTGCGCAGATCCGTTCGGCCAGGGCTTATTTCCTAGCAGGGAAGCAAGGATCTAGCATTCGTTCCCCCGTGAGTGAATGAAATCTGCCTTGAATTTAAACGCAATAATCTCAGCCCAACCCTACAAACCACAATTGAAACTTCGCAGTGAAAGCCAGCGTGTTTTGAATAACACATTGCTAAAGGTTTCCCAGTTCATAACACTCCCAAGCCAGTGCGAAACGCACAGAGATCCGTGAGAGAGAAACACTGGGTCAGTAGAAGCGCTGCTGGGACTGTTTCTTATTCACAGCCAGGCTGCAATCACTGCAGAGCAGGGCTGGAAGGGTCTGCATCATTTTTATCATCTCCCAGGACAACAGCGGAGATCTTCGGCAGGTGTAAATTGCCAGAGCTTAGTTCCAGGTGAGATTCCCTGATTTACCCCACACCGAGGACCCAGGTGCATTGCTAGCACAGAAACGTCTGCCTTAGAGCTATCTGTCCAGCTACGACTGCCCGTTCTTAACAGCAAACACAGTGTAGCGGTGACCTGGGTGTTACTGGAGCACTAACATCATCTCCAGGGAGACCATTCGTAGTTCCAGTCACTCCTACCTGTTCCCAGACCAGGGTCATGGGGCTGTCACCTGAGGTCAATGCTTTTCCCATTTATGCACAGCACAAGAGAGGATGTTCAGCAGCACAGTGACGTGTCTCTCAGCCAGAGCTGTGACAGCAGCGGGGAAATCTGGGACTGGCAAGCTTTCTCCCACTTCCAATCAACGGGGATAAATCTTTCCTCAAGTCCTCTCCCATCCTGAAACCTCGTGCCTGGACAGAAACAAACGAAGCATGTTACGTTTTAGGCAATAAGAGGGCGTGAAGGGAAGCAGACAGCTCTGCAAACAGGCAGAGGGTTGGCAAGCGTTGCGCAGCTCACGAGACTCTGCCGGACTCAGCCCAGCGCCTGGGCAAATGCCTCTGGGCTGGCTGAAAACACAGCTCTCCGTTTCCTTATGGATTGGATTACGTTAGCCCTGCAAAAGGCCCTAAACGCTGCGCTGGGGCTGCGTAGGAGATGTTTTCCTCCCATAAACTGAACCACCAAACCAAGGTCAAAGTCCCTCAGCGTGCTGCAGGTGTCTGCAAAGTCTTGTGTTTGTCGGTGCTGGTCCGGCGCATCCCTCTGCTCCCCGCTGAAAAGGAGCTTTGGAGCTCCCTCTTCCTGGTTAAACCGGCCGAACCTCCCTTGCCGTCGGGAATGCTGCCTTCCTCCACGTATTCCTCACTACCCAACAGGGATGGAAGATGGTTTCCTTCACCCTGCAACTCTCGGAAATGAGGTCATTTTATTTCCTGAGGAATATAGTGGCCAAAGCCCCCCAGCAGCTCACAAACACCAATTTAATTAAAATTTTTATTCAAAATATAAGTGACAGCTAATATCTGGCATGAAATGCTCTAAAGAGAATGTGCAGATCCCAGCCCTGAGCAACAGAATAGGGGCCGATTTCCTTTTAGTCTATACACACGCATATGCACATATATATAAAATATACATATATATATGTATATACATACATTCATATATACAGAGAGCAAGAGAGCTTTTACAAAGCTGTTTGGGCTCCCTAGATGTGCAAGAGGCCCAAATCAGCAGGCACTCGTCGTAAAATTTCACTGCAGTAATTTTCAGAACCGTGAAGCGCTTCAAGAAGAAAAGGAGGGAAGACCCTAGCGTTTGCTGGCCCCACCAGAGAGAACAGTCGAGGACATCAATCTTCATTCTCATTAGCGCTGGAAAGAATGTCTAACTGCATTTACGATGGAGAGCAGCATCTCACAAGCTATGGGTTGTTTCCTTGGTAATAAATCTAACATCACGATCTAACATATCTTGGGTGTTTTGCTTTGCCGAGCCGTGCTTAACAGGTATTTTCTTAAGGCCAGACTTGGGTCATCCAAACAGCGGTGCCTCCGTCGATTTTCACTTGCTGCGGACAGGGCTGAAAGCACATTTCAACATCCTAAACTGGTGTAAGAAAGGAGTAAATCAATACAGGGTGGCAAACAGGGCGTGAAGGAGAGGAGGATTAGCTGTGTAGGCAGGGAGGGGTACGCACAGAGCAAGAGCAATCAGTCACTGACAGGGCGCTGAGCCCCCTTTTCTTCACTGAAACAACTTCTGACGGGCAACAGAGCGAGGGATGTGGCAGCCAGGTCCTGGTAACACAGAATCGGAGAATTGTCGAGGTTGGAAGAGACCTTTAAGTTCATCGAGTCCAACTGTTAACCGGACACTGCCAAACCCACCACTGACCCACGTCCCTCAGCACCACCTCTGCCCCTCTGTTAAACACCTCCAGGGATGGCGACTCCACCACCGCCCTGGGCAGCCTGTGCCAGTGCTTGACAGCCCTCTCGGTGAAGGGATTTTCCCTGATCTCCATCCTAAACCTCCCCCGGCACAACTTGAGGCCGTTTCCTCTTGTCCCATCGCCTGTTCTGTGGCAGCAGAGACCGACCCCCCCTCGCTACCCCCTCCTGTCAGGGAGCTGCAGAGAGCGAGAAGGTCTCCCCTCAGCCTCTTCTCCAGGCTGAACACCCCCAGTTCCCTCAGCCGCTCCTCATGGGACCTGTCCCCCAGACCCCTCACAGCTCCGCTGCCCTTCTCTGGACACGCTCCGGCCCCTCAATGTCTGTCTTGTCCTGAGGGGCCCAAAACTGAACACAGCACTCGAGGTGGGGGCTCCCCAGCGCCGAGTACAGGGGGAAACAACTTGTGGGGACACAGCAGCACCAGTGCCACGTTGCGCTCCCGGGTCGTGGTCCACAAATCCTCTCCCACGCCAGACCGGGGCTGTTTCACACGTTGCCGTGAGCTGTACTGGGACAGCTCTGCTTCCAGCCCTGGGGATAGCTGCTAGCACGCTATGCCACTCAGCTCATTAAACATATGAAATTTCTGGCTGAAAAGAAAAAAATTAATAATAATAGTCGGGCCTGTTTCTAACCTTGGGTGGCTTTGCTTTCTGCTTTTGCCATTCTGCTCTTAACGACTCCCAGAGCTGAGATGCCAAGAGAAGGATTGATATTCAGACTTGCTCGTTCGGGGATATTGAGCTGATTTTTTTATTGGAGCCAGGAGTAAAGATTTCTATTTTTCCAAGAGCAGGGAAAGCATGTTCAGGCTGATAAATATCTGTCAGCAAAAAACCATTAGCTGATCAAGTGAACTACAAGGGGAAAATAAAAGACGAAAAAGCCCTGTCATTCCCAGCGGAACAGCTCAATGGCCTTTTCCTCCACGCAGGATTTCTAATAGATTTCTTAAGGTGTTTCCTGCAGGTCTGCACACGTGTTGGTTTATTAAAGGGATGCATCATCAGAGCTTGTCTAAAATGAATCTCATTCTCAGAAACCGCAATTAAGTAGCTGCCCACCATCAGCTTCTCCTGTCGGTTCTTCCTGGCACCAAGCATGGGCTCACCTTTGCTGCAAATCCTGCACCAGGAGCTGTCAGCATCCTCTCCAGCACAGGTACTGGTCAGCGCAGGGAGACCTTATGGGCCAAACACCACATGAAGCCCCAGGTCTCCTCGCTTCTAGCGGTAAGGAACATCGCTCTTCTGTGCCTCAGTTTCCCCCTCTGTAAAATAAAAACGACAACTCTGTCCAAAGGAATCACTCCAGCCCCGCAATGGAGGGTCCCCTTTAGCTGGGCCCTGCTGGTGATGGAAGGTCTTACAAGCGTGCCGTAGGGCTCGAGTTTTAATGCCAATCTCAAAGCCTCAGTTCCTGGAGTGAGTGCACACCTCCAGGCGAAGTTTATACGCTCTTGGGGTCGTAAAGAAAAACTTCAGCAACATCACCCCAAAAGCCCTAGAACTAAAAAGCAATGAAAAAGGATGCTCGTTATGTCCTCTTTAACCTGCTTGCTTCTCAATACAATATAGCAGTTTATGATAGACCAGGGACAGGTGGTGATTTATCACTTGGAAATAATTGGGGTCAGCAATACTGCCATGGTCCATGGGAAACACCAGTCTACACTGTCTCTTCTCTCCGCATATTTGGCAGCAGTGAAAAGCATGGTTTACTGCAGCAGCAAAGATTTCTATCTAATCCTCTCTGTAATCTCTTACTCTAGGAAACTACAGGATCCTGCGGGTGGGAAGCAGGCTCAACCTTAATCTCAGGACTTGCATGAGAGCCACAGGTCACGGCAGGACTGATCCTCCATCGCTGTGCATCAGAGCTCGTGCAGGATTATGCCTAGACCTGGACCCCTTAACAGGCACGCAAGGCACAGAGCGGCAAGGAGCACCAGGAAGCAGAAGGCTGGATGCAAAGCTTGACTCAGCACCTCCTGCCTTCCCCTCCCTTCTCCCAGATGTGGCTGGAGTACCAGCATGGCCCCACCATGCCGCATTCAATGAGAAAAGCCAGGCATGTCATCAACCAGAAAACTAATTGCCCCCAGATGTCTCATTAAGGCCACAGGAAAATCCGACAGGGTCAGGAAAGCACTTGTGGAAAGCACCAGGAGGTCACACTGCCAAACCTTCCCCGGGGCTACAAACGAGCCTACAGCTTGGCAACACCTGAGCACAGAACCACGGACCCATGGTTCACGCGGCAGGAGCACGGCAAGCAGCATCAACCTCCCTCCCGTCAAGCAAAGAAGCAGCTCCGCCTGCTTCCTAGCAGGAATATACTTATTTTTACAGAGGAGGAAGACCACAGACCTCAGGGTGGCTTGGGCTGCCCCTGCTGCCTTTTGCGTAGCTGAAAGCAGGGCAGGTATTACAGCAGGAGAGGTACAAGCCCACCCTCCGAACGCCGGCATCTGTTCGACAGCTTACAAAGCCCGTACGCCCAACCTCGGCTGAAGCTGCTCTCCCCAAAGCCAGGCTTCTCCATATCCCCCCATCCCCGGGTTTCACTTCCACCCAATTAGTCCGGCGAAACGAGAGGCCGCCGTGCACCCTGCAGCAGCCGTTATCCCATGGGACAACGGCCTCGCATCCTGCCCGGGCAGCAGGAAGCCTTGGGGTGACCGAGGTAACGTTGCTTATGGAGGCTGCTCCATCTGCAACTCGTCCTGTGCCAAAACGGCAGCGGGGAGATAAGGAGTCTCAAAGGTCTCATGGAAAACTCTGACAAGCAGTCTATTTTGAGCTGGCCTGGCTCGCTTTTCCTGCCGGCCGCTGTTCATGCGCAGGCATGGAACCAGCCGGACCTCGCGTCTCTGGAGGACAGGCCAGGAGAGCAAGCTGTCCCCTTTGACGGGGGGCGAGCGAAGGCAGCAGCGGGCTCTGATGTGCGTGAGAACATTTCCACCAAGGAAAAGCATCCAGAGCTGGTGAGCGGTCGTGCACTGCTGGCTTTGCAGCCTTCGCCCACGTTGCAGGCTGCTTTGAATCCCGTGTTTCTACCGGAGTGACGCTGGCCCAACGGGAGGACTCTGAGTGACACAGAGTCCTGGTCTCCATCTGCAGAATTATTTCAGTTCAGATACTGTTGCCTGGGGAAGGGGGGGAGGAGGACCCAAACCCCAGGGAGGAAAAGCATGGCAGTTGGGAAATTTAAACTCTGGGTGTACCTCCTGAGAGGAGCAAATGGGCCTGAGCTCACTCTGCCCACGCTCCACCTTGGTGGCATCTCTCGGCCTTGGTGGCTCATCCAGAGGCCACCCAGATCAACAGCAGAGCTGTTTCCCACCCACCTGGACCTGCTCGGGTCCCACCGCAGTGCCCTGACCAAGGAGGGCTTCGCTACAGCGAGTTCACCCCTTCGGCTTCCCACCGCGGTCCCTGCCTCACCCTTCGCACGCCCAGTGCTCCCTGCCCTCTGGCCGGCCTTGCTCCCGCTCCGCAGCGGAGCCTTGGCACGTGCTGCAGCCCCGGCTCCTTACAGCTCCAGCCCTGCTCCGCTACGGCTCCCACGGGCAAACCACGCAGCTCTCCCACCTCTCCTCTCCGCAAGCCCTGACTCGAGGACATGGGTCTGTCTCCCCGCCACCAGGCTCCGCGATTTGCTCTGACTCAGTCTCAGACCAAAGCATCCCACGTTCTTGTCCCACTTGTCTTCTGTTCACTGTACACTTGCTCTCCAGTCGCTTCAGTCCCCACTAGCACACAAACATTGGCTTCATTTTGTTTGTCTGGCTATAAAATGTGGCTTGAAGATTCAGTTCACTTAAAAAAAAAAATAAAATAGAAATCCTGATCCAGGAGCTCCTGGAGGGGAACGGGGCTGGGACGAAGCCAACACTCGTTCCTCACCACACCCTTGCAAAGATTGGAACTGGGGGCACGTGTGCTTTCGAGCAGACGAGCCTATTTTGGGAAGAGACGAAGGGAAACCATGACAAAAGCCGATACGGAAAAGTGGATAGGAAGCAAGCTGATGACATTTACTTGGTGCCAGGGAGATAAGCCCAGTGCCAGCCAGCACCAACTCAGCAGCTTCCCAGGCAGGTGAGGATGCTCTGAGGACCAGCTGAGTTGGGGGACACCCACGCTGGGTATGTCCTGGGCATCGCGCAGATGGAAGAGACTCATTCAGGGCTGCTCCTAGCTCGGCAGGCTCATGAGAGAGGCAGAGACGTCTGCTGCTGACTCCAGAGAAAGCAATTTTTAAGGGATGAGAAAGAGGAGGACTTTGTGACTGGACCGCTGCAGCGTCTGGGAACTGGGTTCCTGGGATATGGGAACTATGCAGCAGACAGCTGGGGACAGGGACTGTGATTCATCCTGGATACTCTGGAAGCAGAGAAAGGGCACAGGGAGCCAAGGCGGTTAAGTAGGGATATAAGAAGGAGAATAAGCAATGGGCCCAAGGCTTTACAAACTATAAACACTGTGATGGAGGAGCTTTGTATTCAAAATAAGCAAAGGCAAATTAAAGGAGGGAATCAGGGGAAGGGAAAGACAGCAGGGAGGAGAAAGAGACTGAGCAGAGATCTGCGACCAATGCCAGGTAAAGGGAAAGCTCCTGCCAGGTTCTTGTTGGAGACGCACGGGAAGGAGAAGCCTAAGAAAGCATGCGAAGAAATGAGGGAGGGACAGCAGAGCTGGCGCCAAAACGAGGGGTCCCCAGGAGAGTCCTGGGATGTTTTTGAGAGTTTTCAAACAGAAGTGAAAGAACTGGTTTAAAGGAAGACCAGGACAAGGGGCTATGCCCCAGGAGCCGATTTGAGATGCTCGGTCTCAACTCCTGGTTGGGTTTGTGCCAAAGCTCAGCTGGAACGCAGCACAGTCATAAGAAATTACTCAGTGGCCACATCCACCACAAAGTCCTTGACATGCTGATCCCAGCAGGCATGGAGGAAGGATAGAACTCCTCCTTCCCCACCTTCCTACAGGCTAGGAGCCTCATGAACCCAGGCAAAGCCAAGACAGAGAGCAGTCCTACAGGGAAAAGAGCCTACAGCCCTCTCCTGCTCATAGAGGATGAGCCAGTTTTTGTGTCAGTGACCACGCTAGAACCAGGTTCCCGAAGCACAATTCCCAAAAGAACAAGTGCTGATGGGTGGCTCTGTGCTGAACAGGGAGACTTGCTCCTTCCCTCCATCTGAACAGGAAGACATCAAGGCTGCCGACAAGCCCCGCCAGAAGCACATAATTCCCTTCAGCCCATGAGGATAAGAAAAAAGAAGGAGGCATAAGGAGGCAGCAGCTCGCCCAGCATTCGGGATAAAGGTCACTCTCATGGTATTGCTCCAGATGCAGAGGAACCTGCTCCCACAAGATCTGTTTTCCACTCCCTTGGCAACCTCAGGGGTGTTAGACGGTTTGGAGAAGTTTCCAAACTCTGCATCCTTATCCCACACCAAACAGCAGTAGTCCACCTGCCTCTCTTCCCTCCGGATCCCACCCAGCTCCACACAGAGCCCTCTACAGACAGTGACTAACATGTTCCACGTATCACAGTTCACCTCTGTGGGGAGAAGGGCACAAATAACGTAAGTGGTTTCTTTAGATGCAGGAGGCACCAGCAGCTCTTCACAGGGCTGTGAAGCCTGGGAAAGTTTCATCCAGTCAAGATGCTAATCAGCACTACAGCAAACTGCTGAGTCAGGAAAACAGAAGGACAGCACTGATTTGCAGGAAGCAAAGTGCCAGATGCCTTCACATGTGCTCCAGTTTCACCCAGGCCAACAGGTTTCATGGCTGCCGTGACACATTCCTGTGGGGTCCCTGAGCTCTGACACCATCCCATGGCAACCTCGTTCCCCGGGCATTGCATCCATTCGATTAGGCAGCCCTGAAGGTCTCCGCAAGTCTTCATGATGGACCTGTATTGATCTGCCCCAGCTCTTAGGATTCTATCTCCATTTATCAGGCCTTCACATTCTTTTAATCCCATCTCAGCCCTCCCCAAAGTAATGAGATAAGAGGCAGGCTGGAAAGGCTGATAAAAGGGAACTGAACAAATCCATTAATGCTGTTTCTGTGCCAGGAATTACAAACCCCGGCCCTTGTTAATTATACTTGCCAGCCAGAGACCCAAGACAGCAGAGCCAAAGAAGAAAGTCAGGCTCGCTGATAACTTGTCCCAACAAAAAAGCAACACCTGGAGGACCAGGACTCTTTGGGTCTTATGCCACTCGTGGCATTGAGTTGTTTGGGCAGGTCAAAGCAGGGTGCTCAAACCTGAGCAGCTGCAGCATCGATTCCACGGAAGGCTAAACCAGTGCAACTGCTGGCTGCCCCAGCCCTGCCCTCTTGGCTGGGTGTCCGCCCTGGCCCACGCACTCATCACACCCTGCGCCAAACCATTTCAGCAAGCCAAACCGGAAAAAAAAAAAAAACCAATTCACTTCGGCTTCCATGCAGTTCAGCAAAAACTTTACTCCAAAAAGGGTATATTCCGCAGAGCCCGTGTGGACCTGCTCAATGATAACACGGTCTGTGCATGAGGGTACGAGCCTTGGCCAGGCGGTGGTGGTGATGAACGAGAGCCGAAAGACACGGGATCTCCGCACACGTGGAGAACGTGCAGAAACTCTAACAGTACCGAGCTACCGCATGTCCAGTCATGAGGGGACACAATCGCTCTGCTGCAAGATGTTTCAAGATCTCTAATGTAAAAAACCAAACCAACTCACCAAACCACAGGAAAAGTCAAATGCAGGACATTTTGTCAAGGTACTAAATCAAACAGTGGAGGACAACTTACCAGGTCAACTGGAACATGTTTTAATTGCAACCTTTGGAAAAAAAATTCCTCGCATAAATGGAGATTAATGGACATTTCAAAAGACACGGATGCTTTACTCTCACCCCTCCCATCCACATTTTCCTTGGTATGTGGCCTAATGGATGCGTCAACAATGTAAAAACCAAGAAAACCTAATAAAATAAATAAATCGAGACACTCATCCAACCAACACCCTCTCTGGAACAGCTTCAGATTCTATTTGAATTGATATCTTCTACAAAACAAACCCTTTCTCAGGAAATACAAACTATAGCCCCTTCATGGAAAAACATTATAAGATTTGTCCAGGATCCCCCAGTTTATGGGAAGCAGGAATCCAGGTCACTGGTCAGGACCACAATGCTGAGCACGCTGGTGCAGAAGAGCACAAAGCATCAGTGAGTACCTGATTTCATCCTGACCCCCAAGGTTTTCATCACCTTTTTGAGCAGACCTTTGGGCTCCTGGGCTTTTTGTTGGTCCAGCAACCGGGACTCTGCAGCCCACCCTGGAGCCAGTCCCAGCACCGTGGAAGAGGCTGTTGGTTCTTCTCTTTCCTGGAAGCGATGCCCGTTGACAAGGTGCTCCGTCTTCCTCTCATCTCCCACTTGAGCAGTCTGAAGGCTCGCTAGGAAATGGACCTAATTACATTTGATGGATGGGAACTGGGGACGATTACTCATCTCTGTGCAGCAGACGGACCATGAAGGATACCTCACAGAAGAATTCAACTGCAAATGCTGCAGCTGCACAGCATGTTCCCGGCTTGATTCCACAGACCCAGAACCTCTACCGTTCCCAAAGCTTCAAATCCTGAGCAAAAGGCCCCGGAGTGGGGAGGGCAAATATCCAGTTAGTGTCCTGACATCCAAAAGGAGAGCAGGACCTCGCTGTGGCAGGAGCTGCAGGGCCACAAAGTAAGACATCGTTGGAGACAAGCTAGGCTCTGGAGCAGGAGCAAATTAAACAAACACTGGAGCCAAAAGAACACAGAGGCTGCAGCACAAAGGAGGAAAAAACAGGTCTTTGAAAGGACACCCAATTCCTGTTCCACTGTGAGTACTTAAAAAGCCTCTACAGTTCTTCACACCTGATGGAGCATCTCACAGCTGTGTTCCTCCCTCAGTACAACTGCCTGAGATGCTGCCTGATGACCGAGGCTGGGCACTGCCGGGGCTAATAAGCCCTGTCTGGCAGCAGGTTTCTCTTCCTTCTGAACCGGTCCAGCCCACCACATGGCCTCTAAACACTTAATGCTCTACTGGGGCCATTGGCAGTGGCCTCAGGGCAGAAATAGGAGGTTTAAATGGGAACTGTGGCAGAAGAGGAAGTTCACGGGCCAGGCTGGTTTTCGAACCCATTCATAGTCCTTCCTGGACTGGTCCTTGCTACGAAGTGGCTCGTTGGCTGAGATATCTTTGGGTTCACAAAGGCACGTAACAGGTGTAGATGACAGGAAATCGCAAAACTGAGTCCAAAATTATAAGTCCACAAGTGTTAAGTATTTTCCCCCCCTCGAAGAAAGAAGAAGATTTCGTAATTAGTGTCCTTTTCCACATTCTGTGGTGGTGGGAGAGACTATCCCACCCAGGAGGATATTCAAACATCCAAGCCCTTGCTCCAGCAATTTAGTCTTTGCAAGTGGGCACGAAGGCTGCAAAATAGCGGAAGAAAGCAGTAGAGAAACCCCAGAAGACAACAGAATAAACCCTGGGCCTCTCAATTCCCCGTCAGTATTCAAGCTGAAAGCAAACAACCTATCTAAGCTCTTTGTACATGCACCCACCTCAACAACTTGGACATCACCTAGCAGGAGAAATTAGGGCATTTTATATGACAGCACAGAAAGGCATAAGAGAATACACTATGAGAATTTAATTTCAGTTGTTGGCTGCAGGCAGATTAGCTCGGACCCCAGAACACAACATGCTCAAGCAACGCCTGCGAAGGAAATATTCCTGTCCTGGGAAAGGGGGACAAAAACAAATAGGATGAGCCAGATCAGTTCCTCAAACTGGTTTTCCGCAATCACGCAAATAGTTGCATCAGTGCAAAGGAGAGAACAGTACAGGGCAGCGGAGGCAGCTCACGGGAAAATACATTCAGCTGAAGCACTGCTTAACCAGACTAGAGAGGAGGACGGGTGTGCGAAGCATTTCTTACCCAGACTGCAGTTGGGAAAATCACCTGCTTTAGCTCTCCCACACTAGGTCATCTGGGAGCAAGATCCTGTGGGCAAACGAGGAGGACTGAGCTCCTCCCTGCCAAATGTGCTTCTGTCTCACCCTTCACCCTGCAGCAGATGCCACAGCTCCTGCTAAACACCATCCCACTTCACCATCCATCAGCACTTAACGGGCCTTATCGCATCTTAATCCACTGTCATCCCGTCCTTCCCAGGGAAAAGGGGATGAAGCTGCAGTAAAGTCTGCAGAACGAGATAAAGTCGCCTTCTGCAACCCATCCCCGCGGCAAAGCTGCACGCCAGGGTGGCCCGAGAAGGCTGAAGCACACAACAAAGCTGCTCGCTGCAGCCGGAGGGTGATGCCCATTCCAGCCAGGACCTGTCAGGGCACCCTGCCCTGAGCCACAGCACCCTCAGCACCCACTCCTCCTGGGCTCTCGCAGGCTCATAACCCCCTCTCGTGGCAAACACACAGCCCGCTGCTCCCTGACCCCACACAGGAAAGATTTTTCCAGCACTGGATCCCGCTCCAGATTTCCAGAGCCCTTTAGAGGCTCTGCCGATGAAGCACATGAATATTGATGATTTGCAGAGATGCAGCAGAAAAAGCAGCTGCGGGGAGACAGACTCTCCGGAGCCAAGTTCAGCAAACGCTGCCTGGTGCGGAACACCTCCTGGGGCGGGAGAAAGGAGAGGGGGGGGAAACAGAGCTTTTGGGGGGAGAAACGGATTGAGCTTTTCAATAGCACTTAGAGAATCATGATTCTACCTTTAACCGAGAAAGGGCACCCTGTTCCTTAATTTAAAGCTTTGGAAAAATCTTCACCTGTTCTTAAAACTGAATGACTCTACGGAATAGCAGTTTTACAGCTGGACAGATTTGCATTGCTTGAGCGCTTGTGCTAGCAATCCTGCCTCGGGGGTCAAAACTGGCACGAACAGGCTCTGGCTACCTATCCCTGACTCACTTTCGGTTGGCTTTCAGGGATTTATTTAAAGCAAGGTTATATTACTAAGAATTTAACCTTGCTTTAAATAAATCCATAGAGCCATTTGCACATTTAATGTGGAACCTGTCCTCCACCGCTTTGCTGAGCGGGGGCTGTACTGGGAGTGGGAGAAGCCCTTATGGACTGATGTCCTATAGATCCTAAATCTCTCCTCACACATCAATAACCACAGCTCCTTCCCATACCTGTTGTAGCCCCTGTGCTGCAGCAATGCCACATCTCACCCGTGCATACACCCTTCCAACATACGTACTCCCCCCAGGTATCCCCTGCGGTGTCCCTCCTCACCCTATATCTGCTCCCCACCGTGCCACGCAGGAACTGGAGTACGCCGCAGCTGGCTTTGGAGCTGTGTGTGCCAACTGAGCACCCGCTCTGCCAGCTGGCCAACCGCCCCACACCCCTGACAGGGGGCACAAATTTGGGTACTAAACCGCACCAGCTACCCCTATGAAACTTGCAGGAATTCAGTGCTTTTGAGACATCTCCACTCTGCCAAACGCTGCTGAAATTAGCCAAGGGATTCAACCGTGGTTAGCAGGGGGAGGGAGCATACATACCGACACTCGCAGATGCAATCTCGTGTCAGCATTAAGCCAGCCTAGAAAGCAAGTGCATTAGTCCCTGCTGAGAAGGGACACGGGGGTAGAGGGGGAGAAACAAATGGGCAGGAAGTTTTCCAGTTCAGGAAGGGGAGTGTCAAGGCTCATTGCAAACATTGCAATCTCCTCACTTCCCTACCAGTACAGTGAGTTCTGGTAGCACAGCTCACGTTCAGGCTCCAAGACCCCAGCCAAAGCCCATCTGCTTTCTTCTGGACTTTTCACATCCCAGGGATTGCCAAGGTCTACTTGGCTAATGGCTGCTCTCAGTGCTGCTTCACCCTCCAACAGCCTGAGCAGAGCTGCCAGCAGCTGTTCGAGTGCAGCAAAAAGCCAGAAGGGATGGTTTGTCCTGTATAAGCACCCTAAAGCTCGCATATGATATTTATTAGGACTGCTAAACCAAAGCGGGTTCACTCACTCTCCCTTGTGCTGTGGGAAGGAAGAGGGAAGTGACATCTTTCCATCTCAAGAGCAGTAAAATTTTCTGGGGACAACACTGCTTGTTCCCTTGCCTCTTTTCTCACTCATTTACGTGGGACCATGTCCACAGCTGCCTCTTTCATGAAAGCGCTGAGCCAGCCTTTAAGTTACAGTGATACTGGCCAAGCGCGTGCTCTGCAGTTGAGGCAAGCGACCGGTGCAGGAACGCTGCAGTCACAGCGCTAGCGTGATACCGCCGAGGCACCTCCGAGCAGCCTGGAGCGGCACAGAAATGAAACTAACTGGCTACAAATCCCTTACAACAAAGGGGACCCCCCCCCATCATCTGGGCAAGGTCCATGACACAGACAGGAGTATCTCTCACTCAAGGCAGGCACGGGCAACTGCCTCCAATGCTCATTTGTTAAAGCATATGTTGAGTCTTCCAGAACAAAGGCAGGATGAAAAACTGGCACACCATCATACCGAGAGACAGGGGAAAACTGGGGATGGTTCTAATTTTGCGAAACCTCATCAGCTGCTGCAGTATAGGCTGCTCCAAGTTTAGATGACATTACACAAGTCCTCTCTACCTTCTAGTGAGGAGGACAAAGAAAAAAATACATCTGCACCAGTCTGCAAAAAATTAGACGTTAGAAAGGGCTTTGGATAAAACTAGCACTGAGATTCTATTTTTCCAAAACTAAATGAAATTGCAGCGTTTTTTTTCTTGTAAATCCGTATTTCCATCAGGATGCTGAAGAGGACTGAGTGAGTGAAGGAAACGGCATGAGTGACCCACTCTGCTTATCTTCAGCGTATCTGCTTGTCCCAGGCTCAACAACCAACTCATACATAGAAGGGATCAGGAGAGAGGTAATTCAAAGCAGCCCCTCCATTCAGGTGCCTCAGGAAGAAATGTGAACAAGAGGATGCTAAGAAACGACTGGCTTCAAAATTCAACACAAATTCAGCACTCTGAGAGGCAGCATACTTTTGGGTGGTGCTGCAGAACCTTCATCCTGAGGCTGAGCAGCGCACAAGCGTGAGGTGAGGGACAGGGCTCTGCCACCTCTCCATGAGGCCTGGAGCAACATCCATCCTTGAGCAGGGCAGTTCCCTGGGCCACTGCATGGAGTAAACCACTGTGGATGCAAGGTAAGGTCTAAAACCAACTAACAGAAGACAGTGCTTCAGCCTTCTAAGCCTCAGTACCCACTACTGAAAGCAGCCATGTGTCAGTCACAGGCCATGCTCACGATTAACAAGCTAAACAAAGCCATCTGTGACCCTAAAAATCAACAGATGTTGTTCCTCTGACTCATGCAGGCAGAGGAGGCATGAGGACAAACAGGCAACAGCGAAGATCCCAGCTTGTTCGCCGTTCCTTGGTTTGTAAGCTCCCCAGCTCATTTCCAGGACTGCTGCTGAGCTGCAAAGGCAACACGCTCGTAGCAGCCAGGCTTTGGGGAGAAAAACATTGCTCACCTGGAACCCAACAAACATGTCGTGCCAGCGACCAGGAGGGACTTGGCATGAAGGATCAGCACCGGTTATGTCAGAGGGTGCAACTGCTAGGATAGCATGGCATCAGCCTTCCGAAAAAGATCCTGCGCCATCACCGCGTGGCACGGAGGCTCCATCCACACATAAGACAGACACACACAGATGAGCAAGAGTCTTACGGCGTGAGCACGCAAGAACACCCAACATGCACACATGTGCATTTCGACATACATCCACCGTGGGAAAAGGCAGAGGCAGCCCCAGTCTGCCTGGGGGAAGGCAGGCGGCCACGGAGTCACGGTGCCGGGGTGCCAAAGCAGGTCCCGGCAGCAAACCTGAAAGGAAATTCCCTAGGGTGGATGGGAACACACACTGCACTGGCAAGCAGGGCAGAGATCAAACCAATGACGGGAAAAGTCACCAAAATAGAAGTTTTTGGAAGGTTCCAAAACTATTTGTGAGGTGGGGCCAAATTTGACTAATAGCTTCAGCCAAAATGGAGAAAATAATTAGAAAAACATTGAAACGTGTCATTTTTAGTTCTTTTTCCTAAATGAAACATTTAACTTCGGAAATGATGAAGCATTTTAGTCGCAGCAGGATCTTGGAGCCTTTGTCCCAGTGAAACAGGAATGTTTATTCTGTTTGTCACTTACTGACTGAGTTAAATGTCAGGAGGAAATCTGTGTTGCCTTTTCACATAAAAATAAAAATCAAAAACGTACAAAAGATTTTATCTGGTGGCACAGGGCATTAGAAGAGGCCAACTAAAGGGCTGAAGGCAAGCACCTTTCCTGTCCTGATCCTCAGCTCCCCTGAAGTGCCAACAGGGGACTGAGCTGCTGGGGATTAGCCAGCTTGTACGGAGAAGTGACAGGGTGACCTCAGGTGACAGGGGAGGTTAGATGAGAAGGGATGCTCTCAGGAGGCTCTCCCCCTACCAACCCAAGGAGCTGCCCCAAAATGGCCCTAGAAATGGCAGGCTCAAGGGCTGTGAAGGCTGGGAGGGACAACACAGGCTGGTGGGAAAAGCCCCCCAGAGCTCCTGGAATGGGAGAACTGGGACCTTCGCCTGCTTCCGTGCCCAGGGGCGCTGGGGAAAGCCACATCCTGCCTCTTCCGTCACGCAGAGCAGCCTCTGCCAAGAAATCAGCCTCTCCCGTGACTGGTGCCTTGGCTTCATCTTATTTTAGGGTCTGATGAAAAGACTTGGGGTCTTCTCCAAGCTTTACTAATGAAAGGCTGAGTGCCACGGCCAAGAGACTTGGGATCCCACACTGCTCCCTCGCTCCCACACGAGCCCAGACATCCTGCACATTTCCTTCCCTCACTCCCTCCTCCACTAGAAATCGCTGCTCACACACCATGTGGCTTTTGTAGATCCAAGGGCTCACCACCACGGTTTATCACCACAGTTTCAGGAATGATTGTTCCCGCCATAGGTGGTACGCTATCCACAACAGACCCTGAACTCCAGTCCACTTCCAGTGCACTGACAGTTTGTCCCAAAAACCACACAGGCCTTGCCCAAATAATGACCTTTAACTACTCCATCCATGGGCCAAACGCTAAGTCAGCGCTCTGAACAGCTCTTAAACTAGCCAAGAGGGAACTACGGCAAGAGATATTTTTCTAAATGCCATTACACAATTGCCTGCCCAAAGCCTGGCTCAGCCATTTACAAGCGTTTGAGGAGCACATCCCATTTCCAAAGTGTCCCACCACAGGTCTTCTTGGGGCAGACATTGGCACGGTGGCTTTTGGGGTCTTGGTGTGGGGCATGGAGACCCCAGCATGTGTCCACATGAACCGCCAGCTGCTGGGAGGAAACCGAGAGCTGGTGATTATAGCGGGGAGGGAATTGGGAGCTGGGGCATGAAACTAGAGAGGGGAAACATTTAAGCTTTAATCTTGGAAACAGCTTCCTGATAGTAGATTTATGAGCAATGGGAATAGTCTCCTTTGCAGAAGGCTGGAAGCTCTGTTGCACTGGGCTTTGAAAACAAGACCGGATAAAAGAGTAGACAATAGACAAGAGGAATGGATTTTGCTTTGACCAGAAGATGAATAGAGCCCGATGGTTCACTTCCAGCTCTAGCTACCCTACCCATACATCAGCGGCAAACCTCACACCTGCCTTCTGTGGCATTTGCCTATCAACGTGATTAACCAGCAAAGGTTGTCAGAACACTACTGCACTGCTATGAAAGGCATCCAAACAAATGTGACCAGCCCAAATTTCTATCCCTGCTCTCACCCCGCCGCAGCTGTGGAGGTGACCTCTTGGGGCTGCTACAGAACCTCATTTTTCAGCTAACGCCTGGGTGTAGTAGCCAGAACCAGGGGCTTGACACATCCGACTTTTGTGCAGGAGCCCATGGAAGGGGTATTTTCATTAATACATGCGTCTTGTTTAACTTGGACATCGAAGTAGCTGAACTTTCTCTGACTTAGTTCTCCCTGTATATATATCACACTTTCCTGTAATCAACCTTTCCTTTTTTCCTGACTTGGCCTTTCCCAGTGTATTCTTGGGTATTGGTTTTCTTCAAAGCTGCTTTAGTGCTGCTGAAGGATGTTGAAGCGACAGCTCCGGCAATCCAAGCACTATACTCGCCCACAAAAGCCATCCAGCTCAGGCAGCCGCAATGCAGGCTTCGCAGCTCCTCACTCCCCTGGCCCCGCTTCCAACCTCTGTATGACCCGATTACAGCAAGGGGTGAAGAGCTAAAGTAGCCAACAAGAGCAGCACCCTTCCACACGTAGCAGAGATTCCTCTGACTTCCTTCATATACATCCTCCAGCAACCATGGGTGAACATCAAGCTGCTCAGCTGTGTGTGAGCAAGCCCCCATTGCAGTGGGCAGGAGCAGCTGTGTGGATGCACAACACACACACACGCACTGCAGCTGGCTCTGATTTAGTGCCCAAGAGGCTGCGGCAGAGCTGGCGACCTCAGGGGATTCATGCTCTGCTCTCAGACCCTTCACCAGGGTCTGTTGGGAAGCTTGCCCGAGGCTCAGCCTCATAAAACCGCCCAGCCAGTGCCCTGAGAAGGGATTAAACACAAAAGTCTCTGACCTCAGCCGAATACAGCGAGGCAAAAGCACTCTGACTCCAGGCTTATTGCCCCACAAAAACATCAGTGAAATCATTTCATTAATCCCCAGGGCCTCATTTCCTTCCTTCCTTCCCTCAGCCAAGCTGAAGCTTAAAATAGTATTTTGCATTCCCCGTATTTCACGCCAAAACTAATTAATACCCAATCAGCCAAAAGCTCTTCTCACATCAGCCTGACTTGATCATGCAACCTGCCCACCCTTGGCAACAGCAAAAGCACTTTACAGGGCTCCCAGATCCTCCCAAAAGACATTTCTGATGGAGCATCTGGAGAGATTTGAACTAAGGCAACAGAAAACAGGATAACAGTGAAATTAAAGCCCCACGTGCAGTCTTACCTCTGTCCCACGTGCACACACAACTCTTATGTGCCCATAAACAAACTCATGCTGTGCTAATTCCCCAACACTGTGAGCACAGCTGCTCTTTACCAGCTTCTAGCAGCCCCTAAAGGCAAAAACCCAAGTTACCTTCTCTTGTTGGTACCTGTGCTACACTGCAGGGCTGAAACTGTGCTCCAGCCTGCTTTCCTGTGCTCACTTAGACAAAGAGGCAATTTTAATTTGGATAAAAGGGCCTGGCAAAGCCCTCAGATTCAGCGCAGGGCAGCAGATGGGAAAGGAGATTGAGCATGGGTCTGTCTTCACTTGGACTTTAGGGCTATTTCTCTCTCCCTAGCCCAGGCCAAGCATGAGTCAAATGACAGTGCAGATGATGGAGCGTAACTGCAAAGGAAGGGATGCAAGTCTAAGCTGGAAAGGAAACCTCATCCAGGAGAGCTCTGAACACATCACCCCATGAGACATCAAGCCCTTTGCTACAAGATCTTTCTTGCTCGAGGCCCACACTCACCCAGCACAGGCCAAGAGGATCACAGACAAGGCATTGGCTGTTTCTGGCATGGAGGGACTATGGACCAGGAGGGGCTGTAACGAGCGTCCCAAACGCATGGTGAAGATGTGGCAGCTATAGTGGAGGGAGCACAGGTCAGTGAGTGCCATTGCACACCCAACACCCCGCAATTGACATGTCAGTTTGTTTTTCAGTCTGAACTTCCACCCACAGACCAAGCCCACGGACAGACTTGGCACTCCAGCCAGTCTCACAAGCACCAGCCCTCACTCGCTGTGTTGGGACAGCCTCATTAATGCAACCATTAGGAATGCATGGCAGCACCTAAGCTCTGGAGTTAGTTTTGTGTTGGCTACAACCAATGTCAGAGGATAACCCCAGTCCCCAGAGACAAGGTGGCTCCTCCATCCATCCTGCAGTCTGTCAACAGCAGGAGGAAGGTGTGATGGCACCCTGCCTGCTGCAAGGAGCAAAGACCAGTTCTTCCCATGGGCCACCAGTGGTGGAAACACGAAGCCCTCTCATGCCTCTGCTGGGTTGAGCTTGAGAACGTTTCCAAAAGGTAATACAGAAAATCCTGTCGCCAAAGCAGCCACAACAGAATTCTGCCCAT
Source organism: Ibidorhyncha struthersii (assembly GCA_013398815.1). NCBI lineage: Eukaryota > Metazoa > Chordata > Aves > Charadriiformes > Charadriidae > Ibidorhyncha > Ibidorhyncha struthersii. The sequence continues at coordinate 73,764 of VZSZ01008866.1, forward strand.
GGGACAGCTTCAAGGAAGATTTACAGCTCCATGCAACCAGAGATGGCTCACCCCCTCAGTTTAGGCTGAGAATCTAGCAACCAGGCCTTGCATTTACTGCTTAAAAACAAAAAAAAAGCCAAATATATAAAAAAGCCCACACCAAGTATCCTTCATCTCTGCAGAGCTCCATCTTCTCCAGCTGACAGCTATGAAGAGGCAGAAGAGCCCCACCCTCAGCCCCAAGTGACAGAACCCCTCAGAAGCCACAAGACAAAGGCCGTAGGTGGTTTTTCCTGTCCCTCAAACCAGCACAAGCCCTGCTCCCCTGGGACAGCAGCTGGTGTCAACCCCTGTGAGCCCCAGAGCCCTCACATGTCACCACCCAGGAGGTGCCCCAAAACACAGAGAAGCCCTGAAGAGCCCCAACACGGGATGACACCTCTCCCAGGGCCAAGAGCCACGCACAGGCCCCCCCACCCCACTGGGGCACCCCCAGGGCCAGGCCCTTCCTGAGGGCCTCC
>VZSZ01008872.1:49152-63425 GCA_013398815.1 Ibidorhyncha struthersii
TGTGTGCCAGCTCTGGTTTTAACCAAATCCGTGTTGTTTTCAGACGAAAAAGACAAAGAAAACGCCGGGCCATCTCCTTTCACCCCACATAAGGACTGTAAAGAAAAAGGTATTTCTTTGGCTGCTTCCCCTGTGAAGATCTTGGCTTTGCCGCAGATGGAGGAGGCCCAGAAAGAATTGTTCAGAGCGGAGGTGGGGACGGTGCAGGGTACACCCCAGCGTCGTGCACAGAAAGCACCGGCCTCGCCGGCTCCTTTTGCCAGACTCTTCAGTGTCACAAGCAGAGTCCCACAGCAAGAGTGAAGCCTCCTGTGGGGCGGAAGAGGATTGCTGCTTCTTCAGCTTCACCCAGGATTCAGAGGGCAATCGGATCATCGCTCACAGAAATGAGTCTGATTTATTTCCTGGAGAAATGGTTTCAGCGGGCGGGACACAGGAATGTGAGGGCCGAGCACTCCCAGAGGAGGCGCAGACTGGATTTGATTTCCAACCAAGACTTGGTGCAAACCAGAGCAAGAAACCACACCAATCGAGTAGTGTTAATTCTCTAATTGATTTCACTGAGACCGAGACTATAAATCCTGCTGTAATGAGGGATGGTACCTGGGCTGTTGGCTTTTATTCATCTCCACAAAGACCATCTGGAGCACAGCCTCTGAGGGAGCGCAGCCAGAACGCTGCTGCTGGTTCAGCCGAGGGATGGGGCAGTAAGACGGGGCTGAGCAGTCCCTGCAGGCAGCTGTTCACCCAGGATTCTGAGGGGAACAGAGTAATTGCTCACCGCAGCCAGAACCTCCAATCTCCTCGCAAGGACAGCGGCAGTGCTCGCAGGCAGCTGCCGAACTCTCCCTGCCGGGGCTGGTCCAGCCATGCTGCAAACCAGAGCTTGAGCAAACCGGGGGAGCAGCAGCTGGATGTGTGCTATGATTTACTGTTCACGCAGGATTCGGAAGGGAGCAGAGTGATTAAACACTGGTAAGTGATCTTGAATGGGTCCCCTAATAACCTCTTGTGAAGCCTCAGGAAAGCATTTTTTTGTAAGAAGGTGGTCAGAATTAGGTAAGTGTCCCCATTGTTTCTGTATGTATGGTCTAGCCAGCACATGCAGTGGACCCATGCAACAGGCAGGACCTCTTTGTTCTCTGAAATTTTAATAAAAATAAAATTTCGAAGGAGTACGTTTATAATGGTTTGACTGTTTCAATCACGATTACAGCCCGTGTGGCTAAGGCCTGGCTTTGGTACTGCTTGGGGCTGATGCGCGTCATGGTTCTGGTCAGCCCGAAAGCTCACAACATGGCTGTATTTCTTAGGATCCTGGAAGTCCAAATTTAAAGGTTTTCTAGGCTCAGCTCAGGAACTGCACTGTCTGCTTCACCTTAGCGGCCTCGAGGAAGCACTCGGCTCAGCTGCATTCTGCTTAGCTCAGGACGGCGGTTGCGCCAGCCGCTCTTTGTGACAGCTGGTGTGTGTGGCGCTGCGGGGAAGTTCATGTTTTTCAGCTTGTGCAGCTGGAGCTGTGAAAGCTGCGCCTCTGGTAGCTGCAGGTGGGACTCGCTGCACTTAACTGCTGTTGCCAAACTTACCAGAGGTTTCAAGTGAGGAAGACTGACAAAGAGGGGGGATTGTCACAGCGCGCCTGTTCTGGGCGAGTCTGAACTGCAATCCTGACACCGCACCCGCAGCTCTTTCACAGGATGCACCTGGCTGCAGCGGGCTGTGCCCTCAGTCTGAGGCCCTCAGTGTGGCCCTGCTGAGGCGATGCGCGGAGCAGTGAGCGCTGCGGGCTGCACTGACCAGCGGTCAGTATTGGTTTATCCGCCTGTGGCAGCTGCTGTGTCTCACCAACAGCAGCGGTGCTTCCTGTACGCTGCTTGTAGGGCTTGTTCAACTGTCCACCTGCTTTGGATAGGCAGCGTTTTGGATGGGTGTGCTTTAGGTTGTATCTGGATCTGTCCCTGAAGTGCAGGGCCAGCTGCTCAAAAACCCCAGAGGTCATGCGCAGCAGAGGCCATCTGTGGCCATGATCACATCCCAGAACAGCCGCCTCCTTTGTCAGCAGCAACAGCCCAGTTTTTTACTTTTTTTTTTTTTTTTTTTTTTTTTTTTACAGTGTTGAGTATGTCTTTACCACTGCAGGTGTCGCTGTTTAAGCTATCTTTACTTTCAGTACAATAGACCAGACTGGATTTACGTCACAGCCCAGAAGTTAACGGCTCTGATAGACTCCTCCATCCAGCCTGCACATGGAGCACGTTCCCAGGAACAGGGACTCTTGGTTACAGCTCCATCTTCTCCATATGCAGGTGTATTCCCACGAAATTGTTACACAGAGGAGCCTTCTTGGGACAGAGAGAGAGAGAATGACTGTATCCTCCAGGGGCTCTTGGTGTGTGCATCTGAGGGGAGGAGAGCTGTAGCAACTCCCTATAAAGCTGATTAAGTCATACCTGCTATTTCTGCTCCCACCCACTGGGTGGCCGGAGACAATACAAGCCTCTTCTCTCACTTTTAAGGTCGGGATGAGGGTTTAATTTTTCAAGGGCCGAGGCCCTGGTGGGTTAGGAGAATCCTTGGCATTGAGCACATTCATCTGCAGCACCACCAGCCCACACCTCAGCTGCAGCAGCTGAAATTCCACCCCCCCAACCTCTCTGCAATAGAGGCACTGCTGCTGACATGTTTGGACACCTGCGCGTTAATGATATCAAGGACAACCACTGTCTTATTAAGGCTCCATTTTATATAAAGGAAAAAAAATCATACTTTAAATACAGCCATGAGGAACACTGCAGAGAATGTGTAGCTGAAGGAAACCTCCTCCTCAGTTAGTGAGAACTGTAGCCACAGACAATGCCAAGTTCCTTCTTCCCTTTCCTCAGATGACAGCTCCTGTGGTGGGTGCTCAGATCTTAGCATTGGTGGTTCAATAAATAGACCTTTTGAATGCTAAATAAAATACATTCTCTGAATACAAGGACTATTAATGAAACATTACATTACTGGCAAGAAATTAAGGCCATTCTGTCATGCAACTGTGGGGATAATTTGTGAGTTGAGAAAGACGAAGGGCATACTAAAACCAGCCAACATCCCGTAGGCGCGACCGAGTGGTTTGATCATCAACTGCCGTCGGCTCAGGCAGAGTTAGCGGGAAGACGCCTTTTACCACTGTGGTTCAACAACCTCCCGAACACTGAAAGTGTGCAAGTGTTCATTAGCTTATTCTCAGTAGCTCTGTACCATACTCAGAACAGAGAAAGAACTGGATGTTTGACACCCGTTTACACTGGAAATGGTAACTAGTTATATTGTAACAAGGCCCTTATAAGTTAATGCTTAATTTGAACTTAAGGAAAATTGTAGGTAGAAAGAACATCGTCCAGCAACACTCATTGCACTCTCCAGAAGATCCTTATCAATAATCAACATCAAAACACAGGTGGAAAAGAATTTCCATCTTCTTAAAAAGTTTTTTCTTAAATACAACAATACATGGAAAACACATCAAATCCGTAGGGTCTTTCCTAAGTAAGTGTCCGGTGCAGAAACCATTTCTAATTAAAAGAGGCAAAAGGCTCAATCCTTAGGAAGGCAGCTACCGTGGAGAAAATTTTGGGAGCGTAACACTTTTGCTTACAGAGTTTAATGACAGTAACCTCATTTCTCCTTCATGGCCAGATCTTCATCCTTTAGGGCAAACTTTCTTCTCAGAACTTCTGCTATAAGAACAGCAGGGTCCTCCTCCTTCACTGAAGTTCGGTTTCTACATGAAAGACAAAAGCACAGCAGATGAGTAAAGCGATGTGCCAGAGCTGACAGCTTACAGCTCTGCTTAGAGTCCTTCAAGTATTTTTCTGCAGCCTTTATCATCGGCTTTTGTCGCAAGTGGAGGAGGTGCAAGAATACCACAAAACAACAAAAAGCAGCTAAAAATTCAGACCTTCTGTGTTGGCTTCGAAAACCTGGAGCATCCTGAAAATCTCAGCACCAAAACTCTTTATAATTTTTACCCAAATGCGTCAATATCAGGTAAGTAAAATAAAACTTCCCCAGCTATTTACAGCCTACATCCCTTCAGTATAAATCTACAAGTGGTGTAGTGTTTGAGTTGAATTCCTAGAACTAACTTTTCATGAATTTTGCTATACAATGGGTATATGCTTTTATATTTAAATCAGGGAATTACAGGTATTTTAGAGGAGGGCTGGTATACGTTTCCTTCCGCTTAGCTACTGTGCTTGAGTTTTTCTGTAGCATTCTATTACCAGAGCACCCTGCCTCTTTCAACAAGTTCACACGAGCAGTTCACCGTAGAAGTGGTAGTAGCTTATTTTACGAGAAGCTAAAACCCAGTTTTTTTCCTCAGATCTCGTGAATTGCTCACTAAGGTTTTGTTTAAAACCTGCAATAATAATTTCAGAGCTTAACTTTTTTTCATAGCTGAAGTCCTCCCTTGGTGAGAAAACATTATGGGTGTTTTAAAAATTCCTAAAAGAAAAAATCCCTCTGAAGTATTTCCATACGTGTTCAGGAAGGGCTAGTTCCGAAATTAACACTGAAGGCTTTAAGCAAGCTGTGTAAGATGCCATTGAGCTGCTCAGGGATAACCCTTAGCGCTACGTCAGATTTGTCTGATGCAAGTTCTTAATTTACAGCTGCATAAATGCATCACTATTTAAAAGAGGATTTTGTAGCCAGAATTGTGCCTTTGATTTCAGCCGGACAGAACTGTTCCTTCAGAAAAGGGTGCAGAGGAAGCTCAGAGTAGCTGAGCCCTCCCCAGACCATTCCTTCCACACGGGCGAACCTGAGAATTCAGTTACCCACGTGTCCGTCAGCTGCCTCCAAAGAGGGACAGGGGGAAACTGAGGCAGCCACAGGAGGAGGCGACACTGACAGCAGTGAGGAGAGACAGCACTGACAGAGCCTCAAGCTGTGCCAGTCACAAGGAAAAGCTCTGCCAGGATGAGTGAAGAGACAGATAACCCACACCGCGGTGAGAAAAGGAACCTCTCCTACCAAAGCATACAAAGTCCTACCGCAAGGCACAACCAGCAGCAGCCCACAGAGCACCAGCGTTCACCTTCAGTGTCTCAGCCCTTTACAGCTGCTCGAGGGGCCAAGGAAATAACCACGGAAACATTAAGTTGTTCAGCCCCGTACCAGTAGTACTTACAAATAAAAGTGTACTCACAGTCCGAGCAGCTCCTCACGCTACCCGTCTCCCCCCCGGCTGAGCGCGCGGCTCAGCAGGCACACCACTCAGCCACTGCCCGCGCAGACGGCACCACAGACACTGCCACAGGCTCTAGTTCACATCTGCCGCAACATGCACATTTCTGCAAGCGTTTCTCACTCATTCCTGAAGCTTCCAAGGTTGTGTTTAAGCACCGAGTCCTAAATAGGAGCATCAGAGAAGCATCTATGTCGTTATCTTGTTAAGCGTCATTTGGTACCTTCATCCACTTAAAGAGTACACGATCCTTTTAAATGTTACAAGCGCTGCATACCTACACCACCCGGCATAACCTAACAGCACGGCCGCACGGTGAGCACAGCTGTAGAAGCGTGGGGCTGCTCATAAAACTGCCCGGACGCTGGAGGATTGTGTCTAGGAATTAAAGCTCATCAAGTGATGAACGCAAGTGATTTATTTAATGGAATTTTTCAACTACCTGTGATTCTTCAAACAGCTTTAATTACGCTGTAATAACCTATCCTAAAACGTCACTGCTGCACGTAGGACGCAAGTTAGAGGCTGAGACAGAGAAACAGATGAGAGGAAAACGGTTCAGCCCCAGCAAGAAACGGTCTCAAACTTTTCTATTGAAGTCTTCCTGCCCTTGGCGCAAGCAGCAGCCGCAGCAGCGAGGGTGACCCAGCTCACCAGTCAAGCCATCGCAAGGGGAGAAAGGGGTCCCGGTGATTCAGTTCTTTTGCCCACTGTACCCCCCCAGCGAGGAGGGGTTTGGCAGCCATCCCCTTCCCCCCAACTATTCCACAGTACGCAATCCTTGCCCTCCCCCATCTCCTGTAAGGTTAAAATCAGCACTGTTGGTGAATCCTGCCCTTGTGCGCAAGCCACCTCTCCCTCCCCCTCAAGCACACGGCTTCTCGCGCAGGGTAACAACAAGACCAAACACCGTCACCCACTATTAGCTGTTCTCATACATTCTGTCGAGGAAATTGAAGTCAAATTGTGACCCATTATGTTGCAATGTTCCCTGTCACCTACACGCTGCTTTTCACGCCGGATCAGCTACGCGGCTGCTGAAGACACACTCACGCGCCCCACAACTGCCACATGCAGAAGGGTAACACAGACAGCGGATTATCCCAGCTTCAGCGTAACACCCGCTAACAGCCCAGCAGGCGAACCGGGCCGTGGCTAACAAACGCTCATACATACAAGTCACGTTTTCGTTTCTGCCTCATGGATTTGCTCCAGCCCTCCTCAAAGGCTTCGCAAACAGCCTCCCCGCCCCAGTCAGCACCTGGCTCCTCACGATTCCGCCAGGGCTGGCAGGAGCCTTGCTGGCATATCCAGGCGTGGATAAGAAACGCCTCAGATTTCCCTACCATAATCTGTATTTGTGCAAGTTTTCCTCCCCCCCCAAATAACGCACGTTTCCCTGTCTTCATCTGGCACAGATGGTGGCAGTTTTCTTACCCTGAAGAGTCTGCTTCCATAGAAGGCCGACATACCAGTCTGCACTAAGATTGATAATTACGTTCTTACGTGTGAATGCTTAGTCGTACAGGTACACGTTTCTGATAAAGTTAAAACATTACATGTCACAACATGAAGCACCTACAAGCTTTTCCGGATTTAACAGAGCCCCTGAAAGACCATTAGGATGGTGCAGGTAAGTTACCTAAAGCCCAACCCAAACCTCTGCGGAGCCAATGGCCGAGTCACACACAACTACAGGTATTTTTGAAAATTCTCTCTCCCTTTGATTCACAATTCAGGATTATTTTTGGATGCCCAAAGCACTGCTTCGCAACAGACAGAAAGAAAGAAGAGGAGCAATTCATCTGTGGTCCATGAATTCTACTCACCCTCAAGAAAGGTTATAGGCATTTATATAAAGCAAGTGAGCGTTTTATATAAAGCAAGTGAGTAATATTTAACACTTAGGAAAACAAGAGCAAAAGGGTATGCTGTGTGAATTACGGATGTGCAATACTATACTGACATTCTGCATACAAGCTGAACATATTTCTCTCATTTGACTATATAATTTTTTCAGTGCTGAGAATTTAATTTCTTTTAAACTGAATTAGGCACAGAAACTGTGAACAGCCATCACACAACATGTTATTTTTGGCCCAAAATCTTACTTGCACAACATAATGGCTGGATAGATCTTCCGGCTGAAAAACGTGGAAACTGAACTTTATCAGTGTGATTTCACAGGTGAGACAAAGGCAGCACAGCTAACAGGAAAGAAACTACTTTATCAGCGGGGCAGAATCCTGTCTCAGCCGTGCAGCAGCTGGCACGTCAGCAGCTCGAGGCACTCTCATGATCAATGTGTAAACTCATCAAGAGACAAGTGAAACCTCACGCTGCCCACGCTCTGGGTGAGAGGCAAAAGCTGAGAAGCTGAAAAGTTCCATGTGTTAATTCCTGCATGTGCCACACGGAAAAAGCTGCTGAGCTTCCCAACTGCTTGGGGCTGCAGGATGGTCTGAGCAGCAGCACCTGGAACTGCCGCAAGCAGAGCGAGCAGTGCGGCCCCCGCTGACGGTTGCCAATACACACGATTCTGGTTTTCACCTGGGCAAAGGCAAGCTGTTTTTCAGGTGAATAAGTTGAAGCAGCCAAACATGGTGCTAATTGGTTTAAGCGCCCCTCCATTGCTTTCTATCCAGGCAGGTAAGCCATCATTAAAAAAAACAACCCCGAAACATTAACGGTTAGCAAGTTCTGCTACAAACAGGTATTTCCCCCCTGTGAATCATGAATATAGAGCAGCATCGACAAGCAGTGAATGCAATGTCCAGTGTCCACAATGATTTGACCACCACCAACAAAAAGATATAAAATCAAGAGAATTCAGGAAGTACTTACAAGTCTTTGCTCTGCTTCATCCTATGAATGTCTTTAAGAATGCCCATCATGTCCGCAAAACTGCTGGCCTTTGAAAGAGACACGGAATCTTCCTCGTCAGGATCCTTTGGTTCTGGTTTACAACACTCGGAGGTTGTAGAACAAAGCATGGAGACAGACGGGAGGTCGGGGCTTTCGAGTTCTGCCTCCTCCTCTGTGATATCGCTAATGACAAAGGAAGTTGTAGATTGGAAAGAGGGTCCGAAACAAGGTAAAGGAGAAGATGCATTTGAACTTCCTGGAGATAATAAATCTGGTGTTAATGAAGCAGAAGCTGAAAAAGAAAAGAATATATGTGGATAGATAAGCTAATACCAAACCATGTACATATTTTTTTCCCCAAAACCAACAGAATGTAAATCAAGAGACATTGTCAGCCAGCCTCCTCCGTGCTCTAAGAAAACAAATTTATCATGTTCTGCTACCCTCCATGTCCACTCTGCTTCCTGTGACACCATGTTGCAACACAAGACCTTCTCCAGTACCTTTTATCCCACCAACCCCCTAACGTATCTCTATTCCTGTCGTGCCCATCACCGTATCACCCTTCCAGCTCACACACTGCGCCCCGTCCCTGCACAAGTCGGGCAATGTTTACTTTTTCCGTTTTTACAGATAAGAAATGGGGGAACAGAGATTTAGCTGCTGCTCAGGGTCACAGAGAGAGCCTGTGTCAGAATGTCAGTCTTAATTGTCTTAACTCTTCTCCTTTTTTTCTTCATCGCCTTGAGAACTGCTTGCCTTTCTTTTCCTTTTGGACTCTTTCCCCTGTAACCACTACGCCTGGTGAGAATGCAGAGCTGGTTCAGGAGCTCCAGCGTTTTACACTAGATGGTCCCAGCAATTCGCTGCGTGCCTGCAGGCTCTCTGACCCGCTTTGCTTTCCATCACCATCTGTACAATGAGAATAGCATCCACATATTGCACAGGGCACATGGGATTTATTTGTTTGTGCTTTAAAATGCAGTGAGGGGAAGAACAGCTATATAAATGCCAAGTGTTATTAAGTGAAAATGAGTTAGATATTTCCAGTGTAAAACACTAAGGGAAAAACAACTAAAAACCCAGAAAAATGCCTAGTGCACACGTCCTTGAGAGCACCTCCCTGTACTGAAAACAAACTGTACCTGAAAGCACTAATGCCCTTGGCCTCAAGAGTAAACTTGTAGATAGTTATCAATTTCCAATTAAGGGATTTCTCTAACAGTATATAATAAAGCAGATTGCACAATATTTCTTTTTTGACATCAAGCTTTCCAAAATAAGCCTGCTAAATAGTTATCTCCTTCATCAGATTACCGAGCCACAGCTAGGCCCTAAATCACAGCTCCCCGTTATTGACTTAGAGGACGCAAAGTCAATGCGAACTGTTCTCAAATGTCGGCTGATAACAACCAGGCACACTGCTGAGTAGAGAGGGAGAGAAAAAGGTATTAAATGATTAAATCATTTTTCTCCCATTTGGATCTCTAATTTTGCTCGTTATTACTCTCCTTGAATTAAAGCGGACTTTTCCAGCACACAGCTTAATCAACTGTAGAGCTGAGACAGCACTTAGAAGGAAAAAAAAAAAAAAAAAAATCACAGAATTTCCCCATTTCTTTATTCCAATTTGGTTGTTCCTCTCATCTTGCATAAAGAAGAAAGAAGACACATGCAGCCTCTCTGAAGGGGACATCCGTGATGCCTTGTTTTACGCTTATTCCCTGCAGAGTTGAGGGCAACGTGGCTCCCTCGCACCCAGAGAGGCTTCACTTTACCACGCTGCTGCAAGAGTCGAGGCAAGTGGCACACGGGATCCTGTGTAGTGTGATGGGACCAAAGACGACACAAAACAGTACGTGCATTATCTCACAACAGCCCTTTACCACAGAAGCGAACAAATGTCTCATCCAAATACAACTTCAGATGCTAAAAAAATATATATTCTCACGTGTGGCACATATGTTTACACTATTGATACCAAACAGATTCGTACGAGTCCGTTGACCACCACACAGAACTGAAAAAGAACCCCAAGTCTCCCATGTAGAAACCAGCATTTCAACTAAATCAAACACCACAACTCTGTTTCGTGCCCAAATGTGTTTACGGCTCGTGGACAGTTGGACTAAATATAAGCAGTCATTAAAGCTGCAAGTCCCTTGGGGCTACAATAATCAGACAACCATGTCATCTTTCGCAGATCACAAGAGATGTGGTCTCGTGCACACACTACGCAGTGCAGCGCAAAGCAGCAATGTGGGAATGAAAAAAAATATTTGCCTTCAGATATAGGATAAGGACAGTTTCATCAGCTGTTACTACCCATCATAAACAGGAATTAACCGGACTGGAATCATTTCAAAGTGTGGCACACTCCTGTGTTTTGGGTTTTTTTTTTTTAAAGTAATGGGAAGAATTATAGGTCCTTCTTTTCTTCTGGAAAGCAGCCATAACACAGCTGTCACCTCGGTTATTAGCGAAAGTATTCTGCATAAAAGAAAGGCAGCTTTTAAGAAAAACCATCTTCAAGAAGGACTAAATTCCTTTAGTCTGCAAAACTGTTCAACGTTTTTTGAGTTAGGAGATCAACAACTCTGCCTTCTGAATACTCCATAAACAGATACCAAGGTACTTCTGTCTTACTAGTTTCCACACTCTACACTAGCAAGTGGTTTTAGCAAGACTTGTAGAACCACTGGAATTTGGATCCTACCAAAAATATCTTAATATTTTCAGAGCTGAGTATACAGGAAAAGCCATGAAAGGAAGAGAACAAGACTTTCCGCATGGTTCAGTTTTGCAGCTAAAACATGGCTTTTAGTTGCATACCCACTTACTAAAGGACATAAATAGAGCAGTTCAGCGAGGCTTTTCCCCCAATAGCTCATTTGCTACAGAAATGGCACTGTCATTTTCACAACAGAAACAAACACCAACATCTCACTCCTACCCAAATCAAGACATAACCCTCACGCTCAGGGCCAACTTGGAGCAGGAATGGCAAGAATATGCCAACGTTTTCATGAAACAAGGGGCTTGAGATGAGCCGGCCTCCAGATCAAATGCAGTCACAAAGCAGCACATGGTATTTCTTAAAAACAAGCTGGAATCCTCCAATGAAACAGATGCAAACACGTAAGCACAGAACCAGCACTGAGCTGACACCAAAGATGGCATCCCACCAACGGGAGCCACAGCTCGGCTGGAAAAACAACATGCAAGTCTGGTTTGTACAGAGGAAATAACACGGTTCGCTAACCCAGCCCTTCTCATTCAACACAGAAAAGCTCTTAATATTCCTACCTGACTCTGCAGCGACTATTTTAGCTATCTGACTCCGAAGGTGACTCAGCTCATCCTGGAGCTCGGTTGTTCGGCTCAGTGCTGGTAAACCAGGTTTCTTCAAGGCGAGCAGCTTCTCCTCCTGCTTCCTCAGGTTGGGGACTGAAGCGTTTCGCTGTATAACAGTGAAGGGGCTCGGCTTCCACTTGTGCTTCAGCGGGCGAGTGTCACTTCTACAGGACAAAAACCTGTTGGTCATTTACAAGGTCCAGACCCCTCTGTGACAACAACGCTCGGCAGTGCTCTGCCTCCACCTCAGGACAGCAGACAACTTCAACACAACGAATTAACCCTCTGCACCACTATCTCTTTGTACCACCATATAGACATGCTGTGCCACTGTATGTCCTCTCTCTGCGTTACAAGGAACAGAAAGCCTGTCACAGAAATCATGACCCAACGGCACAAGATGTGGTGAGAGGACGTAGGGACAAAAGCCTGGATGTGCTCCCATGGTTTCAAGTCATTTCTCTCCTGGTAACTGTGTCTCCATGCCAGGCTGCACGCTGGGTACATGTAGGAAATGTCACTTACCCATTAACTTCTGCCTCTGATTTCAAAGTCCAATTTATCTTTCACAAGATACCTATTACTATTGCCCTGCTTTAAGGACAGAAGTTCAACCGACCAGAACTGAACTCCTGAGGACAGAGTGTTTCAATCCCAGAAGAACTCAACTCTTCAACTTTCTAACCAGAAAATACCATGGATCGGGGGGTCTCTCTGCACACATCTTTCAGTGAGTAAAATACGGTATGGCACAGGCTCTTAGCACTTCCTACAGAAACTCCCCCCAGGGTCCTTTGTCCGATTTGTTTTTTCCTGTCTCTTAGGAAAAATGTCTTTCAACTGGCACCAGATCAGACCTTGAGGACTGGAAGTTGTGAGCATTTGATCAATGCCTGGCCTATGCTGTGTGAAATAAACCAGTGTATAAAAATAAGGAGCAGCAGACACAAAGAGGAAACCAACCTGACTCTGGCATATGTTTCTTCATCATCTGCTGCTATCCACACAATGTCTGCCAAGGTAGGGACTGGAGGGACGTCATTTAAATAGAGATCTGAAACATTTGGTAGAACCTAAGAAGAAGAAAGTTACATTAAGGAGACAGTGGTCCCGTCTGCTGAAGCCGCCCCAGATGTGCTGCACGGGCTGTCAGAGCTTTTCTCCTCTGCACCAGGTCGGCAGCTGCATCTGTCAGACGTGTGACACCAACACCATTTGGCTTATGGAAACGTAGCGCTTCCGTCTGTCGGCTTCTGCACGTGTTCTTGGGTGTGTTGCTGTGCTCTGTGAGACTGAGCAGCAAGGCAGCGAAGGGACACTTGATACAGCTTAGCACGCTGCCAAGGCCACGTGCAACACTTTGCCACTGCAAGTCCCAGCGCTGCCCTTGAGCTTAAACAGTGACGTACGTGTTTCCACAAACCCTGTTTTACTGTTTAGGAAACAGGCCCGGAGGGCATGTGGCTTGCTGGAGGTCACACAATGACGCACTGGTTCTGCAACTCCATGCTTCTGTCTCCTCTAGCTTGCTAACCCAGCCCACAGACACTATTTGAGGAGGGGTTTTCCTCAAGTTGCCAATGATCACTTTACAAGAACAGAATTTCAAAAGCAAAGAATTTAAAAACCATCTTATTACAGTGCTATGCGAGTGTTGTGAATACAACTCTGCAGACAGATGCAGGTGACAGAAGAGCAGCTCGTGACAGTGCCTCGCCTTGCTCTGGAGCAGCAGCTTCCTATACGCCATCACCAAACCCCTTACGAATCTGCTTACCTCAAAGGTTGCTCTGGGACAGGGTTTTAAAGGGAGGTTTGACCCAATCCTCCTGACAACGCTGCGTGCTGAGCCATGGGGTTTGTTCTGCCAGATGGGGATCGTCTACAAGAAACCACGTGATATAATTAATATTTAATATCAGTTGTCCTTCTTAAAATTTACTAAATTGGAACATGTCCTGTACAATAGACTCAAGAGCTCTGATCTCTAACTTTTTTTGTTGAGTGACACTTTTAATTGGGAACCTGCTAATAACTTAGCTCCTCATTCCCAAAAATGGTGTTTCAGCTCAACACACATTAAAATCAGCCAGTTACTAAGGGGCATTTTAAACAAGGCTGTAGTATTTTCAGAACTGAAGACTAAAAGCACTCAGTAACAGACACTGAGCTCCAAATGAAAGCACGCCAAAAGGATCAAAACAGTGTCACATGAGGGGCCCAGAAGAAAAAATAGATCGGAAGTCTCGCTTAAAGGAGCACTCTTGCTTCCACATGATCTTTAATACAAGCAGGACTGACAAGCCTGTGAACACCTCTTGGACGACAGCAAAGTGACAGCATATGCAATGCCTATCCCAACTGAGGGCCAATGAGAACAACTTTGGAGGGTGTTTTCAGAAAGAACAAATGTCTTAGTGATCTCTGGATACTTTTGAAACAGATTCAAAAGGTGAAGTTCTGTCCTTTGACTGCGTTCCCCTCTGCCAGTTTTACGGCCTTCACAGGCTCTCGTGACAGGAGGCAGCACAAGACCCTGGACAGCAAATACCATAATGACAAACTGGAACCCAAACAAGTTATTTTGCTCAGTCCACCAACAAATCCACTAACGTATTTACCACTGGAGCTTGTTACGCACACAATACCTGAACATTGGTCTTATGCAGTTAGATTTAAAATTCCTGATGTGTGTTTTAAAATTGAATCTCCGAGGTGGGAGTGCACTGACTGCTGTGACGCCCCCTCTGGCTACCGGCCACAGGGGAGGAAGGGGCCGGGGTGGTGAAAGGGGCCCGGGGCGGGGGGGAGGAAGGGC
>VZSZ01008872.1:64096-82358 GCA_013398815.1 Ibidorhyncha struthersii
CAGGAGGTGGGGAAAAGCAGCTCCTCCCCCAGCCCACCCCACCCCGAGGTACCACGAACCTATCGGGAAAAAAACCCCAACAACTTAACAGTTAAGTTTACAAATAGGAGACAAAAAAAAGCTTGGCACGTATTGATAAAAGCCTCGGGCACGAGCTTCTGTCCGGAGCCCGCCCCCGGCAGCGAGAGCTCAATTAGGCAGGTTGGCAGTTAATGGGTTAACAGGGGGACACAGCGGAGTCCCCATGGGACCCCCAAACTGTCCAGGGGCAGCTCCGCGCAGGGCTGCGGGAGCCCGGCCCTTCACGAGGGGATATCCAAGGGGTCCAGGGGTCCCCAAGGCCTCGTGCGAGCTGGGGGACTGTCACGGGGACTGTCGCGGGCACCATCTCTGCCAGGCAGCTCTCCGCGTCTGCAGGATCAAAGGTGTGACGCTGCCCCTTGGAACTCCCGACCTCGGCACGGCAGGAGGCAGAGGGGCTGCCCTGGCCCCGCAGAACCGCTGCCGTGCCTGTTTTTCCAAGCCTTGAAAGGCAAAAGGAATCCCTGTCTGCTCAGCCACTGCCCTCTCCGGCCCCTTCCGCTGCAAAACCGGTGGGAAGAACAAGCAGAATGAACTCTCCACCCAAGCACGACTGACCGACACCGAAGCCCCTGATGGAGACTGAGCAGGAAAGGTGCAACAAAAATACCTCGGGTGAAGCTTTGTAAACACCAGAAGGGCAGATGTATGCTGCAGTTGTGCCTCCCGCGCAGCCCGGGGGAGGCAGGCACTCGGTCTCCGCTGCCACTCTCTGCTTGGGGCAAAGTCCCCTGAAGGGATGAGACCACCGGTGCAACAGGAGCTCGGTCTCTAACGCTGCCTGGAGGCTTTGGCACTTTCTGCAGCCGAAAGCGCTGCGGGATCCAAGGCCGTCATTACTGCAGGCCCCTTGGAGTGCTAGAAAAGTGCAGAGCTAATGCATAGTTATAAAGCCGATACTGAGAAACATCCCAGGGGTAATTAATCTCACTAGAGCAATTAATGAAGCTACACTGGTTCAGCCCAGAGGTCCATCTAAGCTCTGTCTCCAGCCATGGATACAGACAGGAGGGCTGGGGCAGGGTGGGGACAGGGTAATCACCACCCTGGGGTTCCTCCCAGGTCCTGGAGCCCAGGAATGAAAACACCTCTTCCGAAAAAACAGTTGTGTCCTCCCCTCCCCCCAGTTTGATTTGGTCCAACAAAATTGTGCTTCAGAGAGCAGAAAAACCATCAACAGCCAGGGCTGTTCACAGCCACTTACTGAAGATGCTTTGTCTCCCTGCCTACATACAGGAATATGCTCTAAAACCCGTTTCATTTAACCTTTCCTTCTCCAAGTTGCGCTCGCTCTGTAGCCAGGCATTGGTACAGAGTAGGAGCAACCGCTTCGGGTGGTTGCAGATAAGACAATGGCGTTCCGTCCAAACTATTTCTTTGGAAAAATCTCCTGAAATTTTCTTTTAGTACCGCTGGCTTTTAAAACTGCTTAGTTCTCAGCCAGTTCCTGCTCTCAGGGCAATGCTGAACCTCTGGTTCCCAAAGGGAACCTCATTGTGGTTCATCATTCAACGTGACTTGGAAGCTCAAGGATAGGACATTTCACCAACTCTGAGGAGACCCTGGGAGAACAAAGCTCTCAAAAGCCGGTGGGGTGGGAGCGACCCTTGGCTGAATGGGGTGGGGGCCTGGAGTGCACGTGCTGCACTGGTGGAGCTAACAGGGGCTCTGGCCCCTAATCCCCCAAGTTAATCCACATCTGACGTCTCTGAGCAGCACCGTAACCTTTAACACCCTCGTCTCCATTCCTAATTTCCCTCTGTCAACCTCAGCACCTCCCTCAGATGCAAAGAACCTGAATCAGCGAGACCGCTCTCCCACCATGTCACACAGGGTGTGGGAAGGAGGCTACTCCAGAGCTCAAGCCTCCGCTTTGAACCTCCTACTTTCCTGTCTACACGTTACCAGCCACAGTCCCACTATGCCATTGCTGTCAATAAACGCCGTGGTGAAGAGCTGGTGTCCAAGCCACAAGGCAGCTTACAGCTCCAAGGTGCCAGTGGTGAGGAGGTGGGGAGGACACCAGCTACCAGGAAGGAGCTTCCCACCTGCGCTGGATTCTGCGCCTTCGCCCACAGGGCACAGGCGCTCACCACGAGTGTTCGGTCCTAATAGCAATGCTGTTCTCCGTGATTCAACACGCAGTCCAGTTCTTGAGATCAGAGGGTTCCGGGTGACGCGTGGTATAGCTGTTACATGAGTTTCACCTCAGAGTCTGAAGAGGAGCTGGAAAAGCACGGGGGTGGGTGGCAAACGAAGGCGTATGCACCGAGAATGTTTATAGATTCAAGTATTTTCAATCCTGTAAAAATTTGCCTGAACTCAAAAGGGCAGGTTATGTAAACTGGTGTCCCTTGAAACTTGGCCTCAAACCAACATCCAGAGGAAAGCCCCAGGCCTGGGACTGTCTGCATCTTAACATCAACGTCTGGCATGGAGATGAGGAAGAATTTCTGTAATCAAAATAGATCTCTGAAGTCTTTGGCCATCTCTGTGGGGCATTCGGGTGCCTTTATTTTTAGGTCTGCAGGTATGGTTTTGCTCTTTGCAGTCCTTCCTTCAGGAACTGGAGGTAAGTTGCAGTTGAAGGGTCTTCAAAATTGGTTGAGAAACTAAAGATGCTACTTTCAACATCTTCAGGCTTCATAGAAGTAATATCCAGGAAGTAGTTGGCATTGATATGGTGAATCTGGGAAAGAAAACAGATGAGGAGAGGAGACTTTAAAGGCCAGAACAATTCCCCAGCCACTGCCTTGGCCTCTAGCCAGGACACAGGTGACAAGACTGTAACAACTCTTAAAAGAATCTCTAACACTTTGCGAATGCTAATTCAGCACCCAGGATTCAGGTTTGAATTTTACAGTCAGAGGAAGATGTCTGAAAGACAACCGTCTGGTATTTCCCCCCGAAGAGTGCTGACCCCTCACTTAAGGTTAAGAAGAAGATGAAGGCGATTTGGGAAAAATCACGCAGGCATAAAGCCTAGCTCTGAGCAAGGGCTGGAGAGATGGCAGCCCGACCATGCTGACTGCTGGGGTGCATGCTGTCAGCCCAGCAGAGCTGCAAAATCAGCTTCAAACCTGAGCTTCAAATGCCTCTGCTCTTTCTGCTGCCCCGCGGAGGTGGGAAAGGGGGACACGCGGCCACTGACTGCAGCAACCTCGACAGCCTGAGCTGAAGCCACCCACCAGCCCACAGCCTCATCTGGAGGGGGGCCAGCAAGGAGTAACTGCATGTGTTACTAGCTAATAGCTGTAAGTGTGGGGCATGATCAGATTAGCCCTGGCAGGATCCTCCACTGCAGACGGCCTGGCTGCTGACACGCAGCAAAGCACTGCACTGTCAAGTGTCAGGAGCCGTTGTCGTTCTTCAAATCCAAGGCAGGGGGGTTCTTCAGGGGAACAGCAGAGCTGAAGCGTGCAGACTTGCTAATGGCTGATCTGCTGTGACAAACTTGGGGAATCAAGAGAAAGATAAATGTGCTAGAAGGTGCTGATAAGGAAAGATTTTCTCCAAAGCACGAGCACAAGGGACAATGGGTGCAGGAAACAAGCTACCGTGGCTTCCCAAAGGTCACTGACTCCAACCAGGGACGATGAGGAAACACAGGCAGACATTTGGTTCAAGTCTGATTGTTTTCCCCCTGCCCAGAGGTGCTGTTGTTCTGTGTCTGAATAAAAAGTCATTTGTTTCAGATTTCTTGCTAGGGCTGCTGTGTGTCTGCTACAGCATCCCTGAGAGCACAGCACCGGGAGGGACTACGGCCCCACAAAGGCTCGGGAAGCCAGGGAACGGCTGGGGAGCGGACACTCACTTCAGGGTCTGAGGACGACCCTGAAAAGAACACGTTCTGATGGGAAGAGCCAAGCCAAGCCAAGCTAAAGGGGTAACGAACATACCACTGTGCCATTGGGGAGGCAGATGATCATCTCCACGGGGAAGTTATATTTCTCCAGGTGCAGGTCAGCCAGCTTGCTGTAGAACTCATTCTCTCTGTTGGTCTGTAAGACGACCCCAAAGAAACATGTTTTCACATGCCAAAACTAGCAGAACAGTGCGAGAGGAGTACACTGAACAGAGGAGGAAGAGGCAGACCGAAAGGCTGCTCTGCAGCATGGTAGTAACTGGTTCCATTCTCACCATCTGCTTTATTATTCCACCTCAGTCAGTCTCCCCCTCACTTTTCAGCTGCAGATTTTCTCCCCAAACAACAAAATCACCCCATCACTGGCAGTTCCCAGGCACACCAACAGCCTGATCCCAACTTTTCCCAGAGTCTCCAGCTCCGTGACTGACCCCAGCTGACAGCATAGGCCCAGGGACAGGCTGATATGTGGGGAAAGGTGAAATCAGGAGACTCAGGGTTCAGACAGTATTTGGTTGCTCCTGGGGTTACAGAGAAGTCAGTTTGTTGATGGCACAAACGGCCTTGGACAGGGCTATCTCACAGTGAAGCATCGGGTTTAGCTTTTAATATCGGTACCATGACAGAGTGAAGGGGGTCATTGTGCCATTTTCGTAGCCTTCCTCCATCTGGTGTTTGCTTGGCCCCTGCAATCGCTAGGACACAGAGTGTTTGGAAACAAAACCCCCCACTGGCACAGGTGTGAGCTCCCCCCTCCCGCTGGCACCCCCGCGCCAAGCACCGTCTGCGTTCACCAGCACCAAATGCAAAAGAAGGCAGAGGTGGCTGCGACACTCACCTGCAGCTCTTCCAGCTCTTTCACTAGTGACCAGCTGCTAATGAAGCTCTCGTTCAGCAGGGTGAGGATGGGCGAACTTTCCAGGACAGTCTCCCGGAGAGTTCGCCCCGAACCTGGCATAGGAGGAGAGGCAGACAGTGGTTTGCTGTGTTTCCTGAGATGACTGTTGCCATGTTTGATGCCACCGCTCCGGCTGCTGCAGCAGCTGGCTCAGGCTCCCCCTAGCCCAGCCCATTGTCTTTTTTCTCCTTTGTTGGCAGTTTTCCACAGCTTATTGTTTCCCGTGTGTGCTGCTGGCAGAGAAGACCCACCAGAGCAGACCCCGGCCACTTGCAAGGCCACAGAAGGACCAGGACAAGCTTGCCACGGAGGCTGACTGATTTGGTGCGTTTGGGAAAGCATCAGGCCCTGCAGATCCACCCTGAATGCCTCTTGCTGCTTATGCCGAGCAGTGCCCATACATGCTGGAGAGTTTTTAATGACTGAAAGGACTAAAGATACCTGCCCCTCACCCACCCATCACTCCTGCTCAATGTGGCACGCAAGTTCTTAGGTGTGAGGAGTGGAGACGGCTACACATCAGGACAACCCCAAGCCCACATCTGGCTCTGGCTTCTCCTGTGCAGGTGTCAGGGACAAAGCAGAGCGCAGTGTCCCTTTCACCCTGCAGATACTGGCTCTGAACTAGACCCACGCCTCCCCCTCGACAAAGGCACTTGAATTAGCAGGTTGGTCTAGGGCTTGTCTCAAATAGATCTGATCCTGCTACTGGGGACCTAAGCTCTGATCAGTAATTCCCCACTTCCAGCTCCTTTCTATTCAGCATCTTCAGTGCCACAAGTAACACAATATTAACTGCTGGCATCTGACGAGCTCCCTGACCCCCAGCCACTCTCACAGCCTGAAGAACACACACCATTCCTCCAGCCACGCTGGGAATGTCCTCACCTCAGCAGGACTGGTCGTCCAGGGCACCCCACAGCAGGATTGAGTGCACCAGCTTCTTTTCTGCTTTTGCTCTCTCAAAAGCTTGTGTGAAGGGAAGATAGGAGACCTGGAGGCAGAGAGACAGCTTGAGAAATAGACACAGAACAGCCCATCTCAAATATGAGCAGGGCCTGAAGGAACCAGACCTGCTGCATGCCACAGGTGACACACACAGTGACAATTGTGCTCTCTCCCCAGGGACAACTTCATCTCCTGGTGAGATTGTAGCGAGCCCCTCCCAGCATGTGGGCTGTTACAGGCACCTGCAGAGCTCCACCTTTACACACTGCAGGGAGTATCTGCACAACTGCGGGCAGAGTGTCTGCAAACGCACCTCAGCAGCCTGGGAAATCTGGTCTTGAGATATTTATTAGAAATCCTCACTGAAACGGCCTAAAAACTGGCTGCGAGGGACCCTGCACAGAGATTGTTCCAATCGCTCAAATGAAGGGAACTTTATTAACATTTTGGCAGCTCTAAGGGACATTTGTAAGCTCAGGCACAAGGAGGCAGCCATTGAAACGTGTCCCTTCAGCCAAGGAAGCCGTGACAGGCAGTAGCCATCTGCTCCACAAGCTACTGGCATGTTAAATAGTTTGGGTCACCCAGTGCTATAAATTTGTGTCTCACTGCGGGATGCAGAGGCACAGGCGGATTGTGTGTTTTCTGCTGATAAGAAAAGCTTGGTCCAAAGGTAGCTGAACGTTGCAAAAGTAATGCCAGAGGAAAACCATTTGTAAGCAGCGCGATTACCTGCCTTGCTCAGAAATCGTGTCGGCAGCTACTGATAAGAGGAAGGAAGGATGAGCCTACATTTACAATACAAGCCTGGGACACATGACATCTAGGCTTTGCTCTTGCCTGTGCTGCTGTGCAACCCCAAACGGCCTTTCAGAGATGCTGTACTCCCTCATCTGGGAAGTGGAAGTCCATCAAGCCACACACGCAGTGCCTGGGAGGCACATGCTGAGCTGGGAGACCCTCACACTATTCTGAATGCTGATCAGGTTGGGGCCTCCGGTTTCTGCTGGTCCTCGAGGTGGCTAGACATCTCAGTGAAGACGACCTGCCCCAAATAAACATGCCAAGGAAGAGCCCAGCCCCTTCCTCACCTTCTTAAATGGATACATCGCCACTTCCAGCTTCTGGGCTGCCTCTTCCCAGGGGATTTCCTGCTGCCAGGTTATCTCTTCAAACACAAACTGAATGGGCTCCCCTGAGGGATCCCTGCTGTCAATCACATTTCCGTTCTCGTCATGGATCACAGAGGGGATTGAAGGCCCTGTTGATTCCAGCTCCATCTGCAGGAGAACAGGCTGAGAGTTGAGCATTGCAGATATCCCACTCCCATATTTTCTGTAGTCCAAGACAGGATAAAGATACAAAATAAGACTGTGCAGCTTCTAATGAAGATACAGGTTGATCTATTGTCTCCTGGAGCTGCACTTTACCAGTTGCCGATGTGCTTCACTGGGGAATAGCAGGAAAGCAACTTCATTTCCTTCAGTTATTGTCTGACTGTGCTCGCTAGATTGGGAATGCATGAGACCTGTTCACTCCATGTTCCCACCATCCCAGTGGAGATTTCTGACTGTGGGACACCAGATCCTTAAAACCATTAAGATCTGCAGGGCTAGTTTGAAGCTCTTGTTCGTACCACCAGCACAGCCCTTACACAGCCCGTGGCTAGCCACAAGAGGGTGCAACAGGGAAGGCTGTTTGGGAGCTCCCCTGCAGTTCAGTGTTGTGGTACTTCTGAAATTATTTTGTAAAGTCTCTTTTCCTGACTTTTGGCAATTAAAAAGAAACATGGATCTAGTTTAGGAGAAAACGTGACTGTTAAATTCAGGCATTCAACATCCTGACTTATGTTTCCTGTCCCAAGAGCTGGGCTTACCACAAAATAGAGGAATAACCTCACGCAGTTTCTAAATTCAGACACACTGCTGTTCATACACCCCTCTGGGCTCAGGGCCTGGGTTCGGCTCCTGTTCTTCCCCCCAGCGATGTCAGACAACATTTTAACAATGGAAAAAGTCACATGATTCCAGGAGCTTAGGATTCAAGCCACACAGATGGAAAAAATAAAATATCACAAGAACTGGCAATAGGGAGCCATATTGCTGCAGAGGACATACACATATCATCAGAGATTATAAGTTTATATTGAAATGTTCAAGAGAAAGCTCTAAAGAAAGGGTTATACAGCTTAGGGACATGACAGCATAAATCCCTGCTGGGATGCTGCACGCACACGGAGGGCTGACAGTGACTACAGACCTGAGGCAGGTAACCGATATCCACTTCCATGTTGCTGCTTTCACTCGCCCCATACAGCCACTCCATATCAACGTTCAGAGACCTGCAAAGGGAACCCAATGTGTTCAGAGTCATCCAAGGCTAAAGTTCTGTATCCTCTTGAAGGGTCAGCACGGAAGCCCGGAGCCTCTTGCTCCTTGGAGATCACCGTGCTCCCTGCACGAGACCAGCAGCACTAGACCCCTGCTGGATCAGGGCCCAGGCACCCACCCAACACTCTGGGCAAATGCACTCACACCTTTGAGTGCTGTCAAAGTACAGGAGAGAGAGGTGTCTGCTTCCCCTTCCTTCCCAGCACTTTCTTGTGCTTGCGCATTCCGATCCTGCTGAACTTTTTAAAGCGTTTTTTTGGAAGCAAAAGGCTTTTGTAAGGAGCTGCTGGCAGAGCCGTAAGTGTCTGCTTGCTGTAACAAATGTGCTGACAGAGCCATAGGGATTGAGTCGCCAGGGTAATGTTGTAATAGAATTTTCACTCCAGCCGTCATGGGCAAAGAGATTTGAAGCTTCTTTCCCCTGAAACGCTTCCAGCTGCTTTCCAGAGAGCAAGAATGAGCTAGTGCAAAGCTATGCACACAAAGGCTTAACCTGTGAAACACCAAGCACAAAATACACCGAAGCAAGAGCATCAGGCTTTGCTGAACTTTGGTGCCTTAAGCCAGGCACTGGGATTGCCAGGGGCTGCTCTCCACACCCTTCGCGCCTCTCCCCATCCTCCAAATACCAAGGGACAGCTACTGGTGAATGAATCAGACCCTGAGGGATCCTGAGGGTCAGGGATCCTCAGCGACTTGTAGAGATGCATTGGCCAGTTTTACAGACAACTGCAGAGCTCAATTCACTCAGATTTTCCAGGGACTTGGCTGAAAAGCATGAGCTCATCCATCACAGACACCCAAGGAGCCTTCTGCAGCTTGCAACAGGTATTTGACATCTGCAAGAGCCCCTGCCACAGCCAGGGACTGCTGGGACAGGTCAAGGGGAGCAGTGCTTGCAGCAGTGCTTGCAGCAGAGGCTGCTGCCTGTCTCTAGGGTGATATCAGGACAACCAAAATTCCCCATCCCTGTGTGTCTTCCCATGTGCCTGCAGGTACCTCCCTCTAAAGTGGTTTGGCACAGGACAACTCAGGCTTGGACACTCTGTTGAAGCACGTGCCAGTTGCAGCCAGGTTGTGCAAGGACATCCATCCCATGATCCATGTCCCCAGCAACCTCTGCCCTGCTTCTCCCCTGCCCTTCCTCTGCCCTTGTCCTTTCCTGCCTCTTCCAAGCCAGATGTCCCCCAGACCTGCTGATAAACAGAGCTATTCCTGAAAAAAATTGCATCAGAACCAGTTTAGGGAGCAACTGTATCTAGTGAATTGAGGACATGATGACCATGATGACCGCTGGGCAGAGAAGGATGTGTGGGGAAAACAGATAAGCAAACAGCAGAACTAGCCTGGCCAAAGCTCAGGCTGCAGATCTGCTTTCCCTGCAAGGGCCAGGATGCCCTCATACTGCAAGGGACAGGGCTGTCACTGCACTCCTATCTTCACAGAGAAAGAGCCCACTAGCCTCCCCCCATGCATGGCCCCGGGTCCTGCACAGGACAGGATCCCAGAGCTCCCGTGTTTCACTGGGCCTCATTTATAACAATCCTCAAGTCTCTTTAGCACCCAGGAAGAGAGAGAAAGAGCTGTACCTGTTGTTAGGGACAAAGAGCTTAAACTCTCGGACATGGGAAGAATCCTTGGAGAGGATGATGTGACCTGTGAATTGGCCTGGGGAAAACCAGAAGGGGAAGTCTGGTGGCTCGTTCAGCTGAAACTCAGCGTGGATCCTGAAATGAGAAAGAAGGCATCAGCTGCAGTGCCGGGAGGAGGGAATGGATCATGCACTGCAAATGACAGCCGGGAAAAATTATCTCCAGGCACCAGAAATTATGAAGCTAAATTGGGGCAGAGAGGTTCCGTTCAAAAAGCTTTTCATGTCACACAATGAAGAGAGTAAAAGACTCGAGCAGATCCCCTGGGTCAGGATCACCTCCAGGATCAATGCCTTTTGGAACTGGGCAATAAGTGTCCATCCAGGAAGGATGACTTACATTATTGTTCCTTGAAACACAGGAACAGACTAAGACCCTTTCAGCCTCCCTTGCAGCTTGATCAGGCAAATAAAAGCTGCGTGTCACACTCCCAGTAAAACAAGAGAACAATTTCCCAGACTCGCTCTTGCAAAGGCACTCCACCCCTCGATTAACCAAAATCTAACAAATTTCTTGCTAACCAGACTCTCCTTTCAGCCAGGGATAGCTCCACACCAAGGGCGATGGAGAACTGCTGCTGTCCTGCATCTGGGACACGGTCCCCACCTCACCAGGGAGCCAGCGACACTGGGAGCACGGCTGCCCTCTTCAGGCGTCAGCAAAGCATCACACACGGGCGTGTGATGAGGGTGAACCACCCTCTTCCTCGAACTGCTTTGCCTCCCTCCCAGCCAGGACACATCTGGTCTTGCTTGGGAACACGACTGCAGGTGCAATGACAGACACACACTCTGCCCTGGGCTCACAGCAGCCTTCTCCACTCCCTGAGACATGGAACAAATTCAGAAGTGCCCCCAAGCCCTCCTCTAACACCCCAGACCTATGGACTTACCTGAACGCTATGGTGTAGTAGAAGGTGCTGATGGCTTGGATGCAGGCCACAGCTCCTTGGGGAGCAAAGCGGGTTTTTACAAAGGGGCGTGGGTGGAACATGCTCAAAAGCCTGTGGATTATGATCTAGCGAAAGAATTTTAAGAGAGCAAAAATGAGAACAGCTCCTCCACCGCAGGTCAGCTGCAGCTCCAAAGTAACTCTCTCCACCAGATCAGGAAGGCAAGTGAATTGCTATGACTTAAAGATTAGCTCAGAGACCTACCTAATCACAAAACAAGGAGATAAAGCAAGAGACTGCTTTTAAAAATAAATCCATCTTCCCTGCGTTTTATGCTATTCCCATTGTTTGCAAGTTTCCATCATCCCAGTTGGTTCAATGTCTGAGTACGGTAAACTGATCTATGAGGCTGCCTCCATCAATACTACTTAAGACTTTGAAAGAGTGGGTATGCAATCAATAAACACACCAGGGTGGGAAGGCATATCAACTATGTGATCACTAACACCTACCTGGGCACCCCGGAGGAAAGTGATATACACGCCTAGATTTACAAACTATGTATACACATCGTTTCACTTTTCAATGAAACACTCACCTTTGGGGTGGCACTCAGCAACTGTTCCACAAGGCACCATCACTTCATACAAGCGCTTTCTGAATAACCCTCTCCCCTTCCTGTCTGGGAAAGACTAGCCCAAAAACCCACACACTTAAACAAAGCAAGATGAAGATACCCAAGTCAGCCTCATCTGGCCATGACAGAGCTTTTGCCTGCTCTCAGTTTTACCTCCAATTTAGGAGACGGTGCTCCTGGCTGTACGCTGCAGCCTTTTTGCTCCCTTAGAAAGTCCAGGGAGAAACAGTGCAATAGTCTTTTCGCTCTAGGGATTCCTGCCATTCATCTGGGCTATAACGCAGAACATTTATACAAAATACCTCTCAGATATACAGAAATTGAGTTTCATATCTCACCTCTTTGCCCTTGGGAGGCGGAGGGTAAAATCTGTTGTTGGAAAGATACCCGGTGAAGATGTTCAATTCACTAGGAATTATCCACCATGGATCCCCGAGATCCAGTTTATTCTTTGGAGGAAGAAAGGCTTTAAACTGCCTGGCAAGCATCACGCTCATAGGGGCTGCTGGGGCAGTCCAATTCCTCAGCCCAGACAGAGCGACGTGAGAAATCTGTGAACAAAAGACTCTATCAGAGCCCAGACTGGACCCTTCAAACGTGCAGTAATGCTGATGGATGTAACTAGGCTTTGGAGAAGGGTGAAAAAAAACCCCAACCCAACCACATTTTAAATTCTTCCTACCACCCCAACCCCACCACCAAATAGTTCTGTCAACTTTCAATTATGTGACTAACAGGAAATGGGAGAGAGGGGAACATACCACGTAACACACCTGCTTTTGGACTTAGCTCCAGGAAAGCCATCACTAATGTCTGCTTCAAGCTTCCCAGGAAGGGCCTAATATTTGGGGCACAGCACTGCTGAATGAACTGAAAACAATGAAACGCTGCAGAAAGTGGTGAACTTGCTTGTCAAAACAAATGCCCCAGGCTTGAGCAAGACCATCTCCTGCTCCTAACATGATAGCACTTATTCCTGGTGATGTTACAAGCCCATTGGACGTGTTTATACCAGAATTTCTGGCCATACACATCCTGCATGATACCTACTCCCAAGAAACCGTCTTTGCTCTTCGTCATCGTTTCCATGACCAAAGGCTGGAATTTAGCCACAATGGACAAGGTCTCCCCGCTTGGATCAGGCGTCTCCTCCTCTTCAAATTCAGAGATGGGAGCAACCCCTAGATAACAGGACAGGAATTTAAGCAGCTGTTTCCCCTCCCGCCCCTTTTAAGCAATTGTGAAGTGATTACACATTTATCCTGGCAAATCCCGGAGCACTGGGAGCTTCCCAGCTGTGCCTATGCTGTACGCAGCAGCAGAACTCAGACCCACCCCAGAGACCAGCTTCGGCAGCATGAATTAAAGGGGAGCCCTCCTTTTAGCGGATGACTCTCTAAATAAACCCCATGGCTCAGTTAAGCAGTCTCCTTTCACCTAGGAGGGATCAGAACACAGAATTCATTACAGCACAAGCAAACAACTGTCTGCATTTCAACCGTACTGTAAGCTCTCCCGTACATTACCGTCACCACACTTCTTCCTGCTTGGCACCACCAGGAGACATTTGCTACACGCTGATACAGTCTCCAAACACGATCTCTCACAATTGCTATCTGAGAGAGACCACTACAGCCGCAGGAGCGTATCAATGAAGCGCTGCGACTCACTAATAGATTTGGCCTAGACTGGGCTGAGCTGTATTTGTTGCATTCACCCATCCCAAATCCCCTTTAAGCTCTAGACAAAGTAACTTATGTACTTTGCTAGTCCAGCAATGGGATCTTCCGTCTTATAAAAACTCTACTTTGTGAAAGTGATGTCTAGTGCTTAAGCCTTTTCAAAAACATGTAAAGCTTAGCAGCCTCTCTCCATGTAAATAAGATCCAAAACAGCACCCAGAAAAAAATAAAGACGTGAATAAGAACTGCTGAGTGCTTTATCTTTGGCTTTTGCTCGGTCTGTGCAGAGAGAGCTCTGCAAGGTAGACAGATACCTACCCGTCAGCTTCTCAGCTATCGGCTTGAACTCTTCTGGACTGAGGTACAGATCGTTGTTTGTGTCCAGAGAAGAAAAGAGAAACAGCCCCTCACTTCCCAAAGACTTCAGTGCCAGCTCCTAGTTCGGGAAGAAATGCAAGTGAGATTTCATTCCAACCTCTTGCAGAAATTCACTCCGGCCCCTCTCAGCTTCAGAGTTTATTTGCATTCTTTCCAGCACACAAACACAGCCATCAAATTGAAAGATTAACGCCCCTTGGCAGGATTTTATGCTATTTACAATAGGGATTGGTGTCCAGGAACTGTTGGCATGAGCATATTAAAACTACATCTGGCTGAGTAATTCAAACTGAATCATTTGCTCAGTCAGCCTCAACGTCTTCTGTCAGAAAAATTTCCAACTTTTTCCACATAGTTAGTCCCAAACCTGCAGATATTCAGAGCACCTGGAGATCATGATTTCTGTAATTAACCGATGTGCAGTGAAACAAAGGCAGTCAAATACATAACTATCCACATTACAAAACCACAAAGGAAACGAACCAAGCCCTTGTAACTCTACGGAAAGCAACTTAACTGAGACCCATGCTGAGATCCATGCCAGCAGTACTGCACGCAACTGCCCTGCTCTAGTCAGGTTTCCCTCCAAGTCTCCAGCCTCAGGACTGGATGGAGCATTTCAGTCCCTTGCTCCACAGGGAGCGCTGCTCACTCATACATCGGGCAGCCACAAATCCCAGGGTCTTCTCCAGAAACTTCTGCAAGATCCCAGCCACCCCCAGCCTCAGTTTCTCCCTCTGCAAAGCCCACATGGAGATCATCCAGTGGATAACATCCCTGAAACGCAGTGTCTCCCTTGGAGCAGCCCCAGAAAGGCTCTAGATGCTTCTAGTCATTTCCACTCTGCAGCACTCAGCACTGAAGGGAAGGCGACAACTTGCAGGCAGAACAAGAGAGCTCCACGTTGGTGTGAGAGAAAGAGACACACAGCAAGTCAGACAAGCCACATCACTGCCAGCAGCCTGCAGCACGTCCCCTGTGACCCATCATTTGGGGCAGCTTCCCCTGCCACCCCCATAAAAGCCTGAAGCTGCAAGGATAAATACTCTGTATTCTGCTGTTTAACCGTGTTTATTCTCTACTGCCTGCAGCACCATTACCATCCCCAGAGCTCCTGAACTAGTTTATTTTCCATCTGTTGCCTGCCAGCCTGAAGCAGCACTAATGCAGCCTGGAAGGCTTTGCTCCCGTCAACTGCAGCAACAAAAGCACTTAAGAGCTTTCCAGGGCAGTTCCAGGACCGCAACAGACAGAAATAAAGACCCTGGAATATAAACCAGATATCTGGACGTGGCCATGGCTGAGGAAAGACAAGGAGGGGAGCGTGCAAGAACTACACAGCTGAAAAAAGGAATGAAGGAACAAGATGGTTATTTATCTACGCACAGGAACAATCCAGTCTGGCCTGTCCACGTTCCTGGGGCCAAAACTGTGCCTTCATTCCCCAAATGAATGGGGATGCACATCCTTGGCCCTGCATACAGACAACGACATTTTCCTGAGCAATTGTCCCGCTCCCCAACAGCCGGGTGCCAGGGTCATGTCACAGAGCCTTGGGCCAGGCTCCAGTACCCCTCTCGCCTCTAGACCTTGCTTGTGCCCGGCACGTAATGCATGAACCTCGTCAGGTGTGATTTCTCACTGTCTGGGAGCCGCTCACGGCGCAGGGAAGCGTGCAGGGAGCGCACGATGGCCTCCTCCTCTGCCGAAGGAGTTGTCCTGGACACGTACTGAGCTCTGAAGAGACAGTCCATTTCCTAGTCCTCTCCACAGCGCGTCAGCGATTCCCTGCTGATGAATCTTTTAGAGTCTCTCTTCTTTTTGCGCTTCACAGACATGGACCTCAAGGGATGGGAGGCAAATGAGCGACAAAGTTTTTAGTTGGTTAGACCGCCTGCTGCTGTACTATTAGGAAAAAGTCATGATCATTTACTTAACAGGGCTGAAGGCAGAAAGAGAACCAGTTATGCCCCACACCTACAGAAGAGCATCTCTGACTGCATCTAAGACAGCAGAACGTGAAGGGGGGAATATGGGTTCCTGGAGTTGGACGTTAGCCTCCAAAAATCAATCTAAATTGAGAGCACGCTCCCATCCCCTCAGCCTGCACTTTCACATAGGTTAAGCAATGAAAAGCCACTAGCTGCAGAACCATCAGATAATTATTCCTACAACTGCAATTGGCCTGAGACGTGGTAGTTTTGTGGTCAGGCGACTTATGTGTGCACACACATCTCACGCGCATGCCAGCGGCCGGCTGAATGCAGCCTCCCAGCTAATAGGATCGGTACCGGGCTCCTGCCTGCTCCCGACAACGCTGCCCTCTCCAGAGCTAGTTAAAACAGCCGCTTCTCCAGCAAAGGCGCACTCCAGGCAATACTGGCACAGTGCATCAGTTCCACACAACCCTGCAGGACAGATCACTCCCTCCGGAAACATTCATTTCCACCCTCACAAAGCGCAGCAGCTCAGCTGCAGCATCACGCGAGCCCTCGCCACCAGGACCGCAGGGACCCACCTGGCCAGAGATAAGCCCCCAACCATGGAGGAACAAAGATTTCCACCGGTCCTGCTGCGCTCAGTCAAAAGGGATGATAAAAATTATGTTTAAAAGGGGAGAGAGATGTCAGGGCTTGGCCTTGTGCTTTCTGATAACATTCAGGTTAAAGAAAGCTCTCCAGAGGCTTGTGGGTTTTTTTTCATTTTAATCTGAGATTATAAGAAATAAAGTTTCCCTGTTTGCGCCAGAGCAGTAAGACTGAGCTTTTTCAGTCTTTTTGTAGAGGAGGAGAGTTGTGGTTTTCACAAAGAGTTTTCTTCTCCCACCTGCTTGTGGGTTGTTTAGCTAAATAAACATTTCCATAGAAAGAGACAAGACATATGTTTTAAGCAGGAAGAAGGAAAAATAAAAACCTTGGGGCTGCGCCCATGTTGTTCTCCTCTCCACCAGCACCTCTCACAGCCCTCTCTGCCTGTCCTCCAGGAAAAACAAAACCTCCAGAAGACCTGGCTCACTGTCAGGCAGGGCTGAGGTCCTCTCAGCCAGCCTGCGAAGGACTGTCCTGACCCTTCTGTCTGCGCCGGAAGAATTCTTCTCATTAACCGGTTTGAGCCATTTCCCCTTTTTTTTTGGCAATGCCAGAGACAAAGAAAAGAGGCATCCTTTAAAACCACTTGTCTTTTCACTATAGAAATATCAAGAACAAGAACTCTGCTCTGTTCCACAAACCTTTTTAGATGTTCAAGGATGCACGCTGAAGCGAAGAGCCAGAGGAGTAGGACCTTTAACAAAGGCATGCTTTCTCCAAAGCACGCAGCAGTCATTCGGATTATACGGATTACAATCAAAACCAGTGTCAATCAGCCTAATTTAAAAAACAACCAAACAACACAATAAAGCCCCTAAAAAAACCTTCCCATTTTTCAGCTCATGTCCTCCATTCTTTTGCTGCTTCTACAGTCAGAGTTGCTCCAGGCACATAAAACCTGCATTTCTAGTACGAAAAAAATCCACAAACATCTGCGTTTTGGGCCTTTTTTGTAGTGAATAAAGCAGGAAGGAGACACCTTCTGAGGCCACGTCGAGAGAAGCCATGAAGTGTTACGCCAAGAGCAGGGCTGGGGTCTGGGGCTCCCGCTCTCCCTCAACCTTCTGGCAGAAGCAGCTGGCCTCAAAGCTGGTGCCTGGTGGTCACCAGCTGTGGTTGGTTCAGCCCAGTGGTGGCTACCATAATCCCTGTGGCCACCTCAAGCCTAGTGTCCACCACAGCTCTACAAAACCTCCACCTGGCAGTGGCTGCCTCAAGCCCATAGCCACTGGCGTGTGATGAGCACCACAAAGGTCATGTCAGCCTGGTGGTGGCCACCACAGCCTGGCAGTAGCCACCTCAAGTTCCACAGCAGCTGATGCCTGGTGGTTCCTACAGCCTGGCCAGTGGCTGCCAGAGCTTTGTGATCCCCACAGCCTGGTGGTGGCCAACTCAAGCTCCACAGCTGCTGATACATTGTTTTCCCCACAGCCTGACAGTGGCTGCCACGGCCTCATGGTCACCACAGCCCGATGGTGGTCACCTCAACCCCTACAGCCACCTCAAGACTGCAGCCACCAATGCCCTGTGGCCACCACAACCCAGTGGCAGCCACCACAACCCAGTGGTTCCCTCAGTCTGGTGATGGCCACCTCAACCCTGGTGGGCACGACCACCGATGTATGGCAGTCACCTCAACCTGGTGGCAGCTACCTCGGCCCCTGTGACAACCTCGGTCTCAGTGGCCACCAGTGCCTGGTGGTCACCTCAACCACACTGGCCACCTATATGTGATGATCCCCTCAGTCCAGCAGTAGCCACCTCAAACCCTGTCGCCACCAATGCCTGGTGGTCACCTCAGCCCAGCAGCAGCCACCTTGCCTCCAGTGGCCACCTCAACCCCAATGGCCACTGATGCCTGGCAGTCACTTCAATCCTGCTGGCCACCTCAAGCGCCAGTAGCCACCTAAACCCCTGTGGCCACCGCTGCCTGGTGGTCACTTCAGCCCAGCAGTGGCCACCTCAACCCCTGTGGCCACCGATGCCTGGCGGTCACCTCAGCTCCAGTGGCCACTGATGTCTAGTAGTCCCCTCAACCCCAGTGGCCACCTCAACCCGGTGGCTGCCTGGTAGTCACCTCAACTCCAGTGGCCACCAATGCCTGAGGGTGCCCTTAGCCCTGTAGTGGCCACCTCAACCCCAGCGGCCACGGATGGGTGGCGGTCCCCCTCAGCCCAGCGGCGGCCACCTCAACCCCCCGTCGGCCCCCTCAGCCCCGCGGCGCGAAGGGGCCCGCCCGCCATTTCATCCC
>VZSZ01008872.1:82854-115078 GCA_013398815.1 Ibidorhyncha struthersii
GAGCCGTATCCCGCTCTTCTACTTGTTTTCAGCTCACCAAAATGGATTATTATTATTATTTTAAAACCTAGATATTAGCGGTTTCATTTGCAGTGATTTCATGGGGGTATAAGCCCCAAAATTGCAGGGACGGGAATGACTTTGCAGCCATCACCAAGCTTCGGCTGTCGCAATGCCCAAATTTTGAGTCCTGTCTGCCGTCACCCCACATTTTGAGTCATTTCTACGATCCTTTACGACCCCCCCAACTTTTCCACCCTCCCTGCGTTCTTCGTGCCCTTCAGGTTCTTCTGTACGGTTGTCACATCGCTCCTTAGCGTTGGCTTGGCCAAGAGATATATATTTAGTCATTTTAATCTTTCCTCATAAATCAGTCTCCTGCTCCTCCTCACACGCAATCCTGCACTGCCACCAAAATCCCCTGATTGCTGGGGAAGATTTAGTACCATTTTCTGCTGCTGCAGGGCTAACGGCGCAGAATGTTTGATCTCTCTAAGGGAAGCGTTAGCATTTAATCCTTTGAAGCTTTTGCTGTTTTCTTAAGCCTGCCTAATCATTTTTGTTTTAGGTTTAAAGAGCGTTTTGGTTGGAGACGAGGAGAGCATGACCAAGCCATTAAGAGAGTGGTGGCAGCTGCACTAAGGACAGAGGAAGAGGCTGGTAATCCCAGGCAGAGCAGACCAGGAGTGTTGGAGTTTTGAGCAATTCCTGAGACAAGACAAAAGAAATCCCACCGTGCATTTTCTTGTAGACCACAGCAAGGAAGATCGGAGGCAGCAGGACCTGGTTGGTGAAGAGGAGCCTTCTCCCTGTGACTTGGGCACTGTTCCTCTCTCTGCCACAAATCCTCACGTCGCCCTTGATGTTTCTCTCGCAGCCATGGCACGAGCTTGGGCAATGCAGTGCACCAGGCTGGGGAGCCCAGCAACAGAGTAAACTCTGGGTTATTTGTAACTCAGATCAGTACTGGTACATCCGCATGGCCAAGGGAGAAAGGAGAAGGTCCTTCTGCCAGCTCCACCATAGAAAAAAACATTCATGAAACTCTGCCACTGCTCTCCACCTCTCCATCCATCAAAGAACCAGTACTTGGACCATGGGGAGGCGGTGGGAGGAAACAACAGAGCACTGAAATAACGTCTGGGAGCAGAGACAGGTGTGAATGAGTTAAGCACTCAAGCACTTGAAGCCGATGTGCTTTAAAACTTTCTGGACTCATTAGGTTGGGCAGTGAGGTGTGGAGAGCTTTTGCTTACCTCAAATAACCTAGCAAGTACCTTTAAAGCACAAAATGTAACAGGATGAGAGAGCTTTGAAACAGGATAAATGTACTTGGATGTCTGGGAAACAAGCAAGAGCAAGAGGTGATAGCAGACGACAAAGCCTGCAGACACCTCGATGGAGAAGGCGACCTGACAGGGTGGCAGGCAGAGCCAAAATGATACCATTTAGACGAGAAGCAGAAGGGCTCATTTTACATCTGAACCATTTCCAGTGTCACCAGTGACCATATAAAGATGACAAACGGATGAATTATTTGATAGGAGAAAGAATGAAAGACAAAAGATGAAATAACTCAGGGCATTTGCTGGGAACTAATCCTCCTCAAAGGAAAGCAAAACCAACAGCTCCTGGCTCTACACTGCTGGTTCTCGAGATTACAGATTACAGCGCTCAGGAAGAATTTTAAATATCCAGACATCTGCTGTGTGGCCCACCCAGGCACACTTGTATCAAAGGAAATCCTCGTGATAGAGAAGTAACAAGGAAGATTTCCACCAAGAAAAGTCACCCAGAAGGAAAAACTATCCCAGATCCCTTTGCCAGCAGGGAGAGAATCCAGCTGAAAATAAGGAAAATAGTGAGAAATTGGTAGCAGGGATGAAAAGCTTGGAGCAACCTTTTTTGCAGTACAGGGATGGGTGGAAACCATATGCTGGAGTACACACAGTAACTCCACGTTCCGGGGCAGCACATTGCGAGAGCAGAGGAAGCCTGTCCTTGTTTCAGTTGATGGCCCCATTCCCATAGCCTGAAACCCTGGCGCGTTTTACAGTCAAAGCGACCACGGTGTAATGGAAGGCGGCATTAAAATCCGAGCTCTGTGCACAAATGGAGAAAGCACCTGGAAACAGAAATCCCCTGAGGAAGCAAGTCCTGATCAGACTGAGGCCTAAAAATATTAATTCCCTGAAAAACAGCAAGGAACGAGGAGTATCCAAATCCGGTTTCACATGGGGCTTTTTGAAGGAGATGAGAAAACTGGAGCTGCATTTACTGCAGAAGAGGGGTTTGTATCCTGCGCCGGGGATGCACTGTGACAAAGGTTCACAGCCACGGAAAACATACAGTTCATCCCAGAAAAAAGAATGGTCAGCAAAGGCTATGGAGTGAAATGACTTTTGATTGAGACGTTTCAAAGTCGAGCTGAAGAGTGAGAGCCAAAGCCTACCCAATTCCCAAGGGACTGCACTCCTAACTCCCCCATGGCTTTTCCCATTCAGTCAGAAGCAATCCAGTCTGGTGGGTCACTTACAGTTCTGGCGCTCACTCGCTCTCGCCAAACGAAAGCATTTACAACATAGGGGTGTTTTTAGTGAGAGGATTCCTAATTACAGCACCGGTACCTGTTTGAGGCTCCATAGGAATCAAGCCAAAGACCCCAAACGTGATCGGAAGTAACCGCTGAAACTCTGAAATTGCTAGCACTGGGCGCCAGCGCTCGATGCATCACATCTGAAACAATCAGATAAATAGATCAGATCAAAATGTATGTGGAAAAATACTACGACTGCCAGGCTTTTGAATTCAATAACCAATTCTGCTGAAAGCCTTCCAAGGGAATTTAATAACACCGTAAAAAATGAAGTGTGGGTTACAAAAAGATGCATTTGTTTTCTGGGTAGTTTTGTCTTATCTCCTTGTATGGGCAGGCGACAACAGCCGGCTGGTCTACAAGCGATAGTTATTAGTTTTCATCTCTACCATTAATGCAACTTTCTTTTATCAGAATTTTATTTACAGGAAATTCCTTCTGACATAAAATAAGGCCACATGTTCTGGTGGTGAAAATTAACACAGTAATCGTGGCTCCTGAATTTGACTGTAACAGGGGAAATGGGAAATAACCTAGGCTGGTCACGTTTCCTGGTACGGTGACTCAAAAATTGGAAAAAAACCCTTCATAAATCAACAAAATTCCCACTGGTGTCCCTCATGCCAGAGACTGAAAGGCAGGAAAGCAGCTCAGAGACACACATCTTCCCAGACCCTTTCCATTAGGCATTTTAAACCAAACCTCTGGTTCAAACGTAACAGCCCATTTATTTATCTTCTCAAAGCTCCCACCTGGATGAACAGAAGAAGTCCCGCCACCCCCGCAAGGCAGGAAGCATAAAGGGGGGTGTGAGATAAGAGAGGGGAAATCCCAGCGCCCGCTTCTGTGCACAGGACTCCCACTGCACCCAGCCAAGGCTCGAGGTGTGCAGAGGAGCGAGGAAAGAGCCGAAGCGTTTCAAGACACCAGCGGGGCAAATGTTTCCGTTACCTGCATCGCCGTAGGACAGAGAAATCCCAGTCGCGGCTCAGGGCCAGGCCTTGGAACAAAGCTGATTCTTGGAACAAATCTTTACTCACGCTGAACACATGCATGCAACTTGATGCCTGTAATGAATCCACTGGCCTCAGGGATTTAACTGTGGCTATCTGCGAGCACGGGCAGACGTGTTTGCAGAATTGTGGTCTAGGAGAGCAGAAATGTTCAAGCACGGCTGTTTGCAACAAAAAGCTTTTGTTGTGACTGGTGCTGAACTCCATACCAGCGTCTTGGTAAGCAAACTCACCAGTAAGCTTTGTATCGTCGGGCATGCTGGGCAACTCAGAAACCTCCCTACTTGTGATGCAGCCACCGAACTGCAGGAAAGCAGCAGCTCTCCTCTAGAAGTGTATGTGACTTTCCTAATCCTGTTCTTGCTCACTTGTGTGGAAGAGAAAACAAGAGCAGAGTTTTAATGTAACACCAAGGATCTATTTCTAAAGGAAACTAGAACCATACTATTTGTTTGGGGGTTTAAATTTTGCCAGGCGAAGTGTTTTCAGTTACTCCAAGAGCAGTACATTTTTATTTATGGAATTCCTTAATCCATTATAAACCCCCTCTGAGCTAAACCAGCTTCCCGGTACTCAAATCTCTCGGATAAACACAACTCACTCCCAAGATGTTTATTTACCAATAACCATTCCTCTAGGCCAAGCTTACCAGCCAGTATCTTTATCCCCGGGATAATGCTAAGTCCCCGTCTGACAATCTTATTTCTCTTGGGGAATTACAAAAGCATGAATTTACAAGCACATTTTTTTTGTTTTCACAACTTGCTCAAAGCAACTTCATCTTCCCGAGTTGCTGAATGAACCAATTATCAAAAGAATGTCACAAGAACGAACAAAAATGCTCCATGCGGCTCTGCAGTGACGAGAGGACAGACTGCTGGGAGAAAGGATGCTGATCCCAGATCCAGCCCTTGTTGCAGGTACTCACGACTGCCGGGGTGAGAACAGGAGCAGCGCGTGAATATGTCTGCACAGCTGTCCTGCTTAGAGTCACAGAGCACATGCAGGCTAAGCTGCCGGTTCAGTGGCAGGAAGCATGGAAGAATCTGGCTTCGATTTTTTCCTTTCTTTTTTTTTTATGTTACTTCAGTCCAGAAACAATGTATACCGAAGAGCAGACTTGGATGGGGATTATTTATTTTTTGTTAGAAAAATAAGGCATTTAGTAGAACTTCTGCTAACCTGTATCAGATGGTGAACAAGCAATTTAAGAGAGCTGGTGCAGATGGGAATTGCTGTCCATACACTGGCTAGATTACTCTGGGAATCAACATCTATTGTGAAATAGTCTTGAAATCAACCAGTATTGTCACCTAGTTATTCCAAGCATGATGTAACAGGTCTTTGACAGATGGCTTTAAAGAGAATCAACCCAAACATGCTTTTTATTTTACAAGACTTTTATTCTGTTTCACAGATCTGACTATTACAGCAGTGAAATTATTACAAGTGACTCATAACATTTAGTTCCAAATAAAAGTAGAAAAACACAAAAACGATAAAGGAAAGTTAAATGAGATGTGATGTGTGGTAAATGTGTTTTAAGAGCACAGAAAAAGTATATAAAAATACATTAGGATCAAGAATTTTGTGGACAGGTTTTGATTGAGTTACAATTTTGACACCACAGAATCACAGAATGGTTGAGGCTGGCAGGGACCTCTGGAGATCATCTGGTCCACCCCCACACCCCCGCTCAAGTGGAGCCACCTGCAGCCAGTTGCCCAGGACCGTGTCCAGGTGGCTTTTTAGTATCTCCAAGGGTGGAGACTCCACAGCCTCCCTGGGCAACCTGTGCCAGCGCTCGGTCACCCTCAGGGTAAAAAAAAGTGTTTCCTCATGTTCAAAGGGACCCTCCCGTGTTTCAGTTTGTGCCCATTGCCTCTGGTCCTGTCACTGGGAGCCACTGGAAAGAGCCTGGCTCTGTCCTCTTTGCACCCTCCCTTCAGGAATTTATATACATTAATATACAAATTTATATATTTAATGTCTATAAATACCTAAGCCTTCTCTTCTCTAGGCTAAACAGTCCCAGCTCTCTCAGCCTTTCCTCACAGCAGAGATGTTCTAGTCCCTTAATGATCTTTGAGGCCTTTTGTTGGACTCTCTCCAGTATGTCTTTGTCTCTCTTGTTCTGAGGAGCCCACAACTGGACACAGCACTGCAGGTGTGGCCTCACCAGTGCTGGGTAGAGGAGAAGGATCACCTCCCTCATCCAGCCGGCAATACTTTGCCTAATGCAGCCCAGGATACCCTTAGCCTTCTTTGCAGCAAGGGCCCATTGCTGGCTCATGGTCAATTTGGTGTGCACAGGACCCTTAAGTCCTTCTCTGCCAAGCCGCTTTCCAGCCAGGTGCCCCAGCACGTATTGGTGCATGGGCTCGTTCCTTCCCAGGTGCAGGACTTCGTACTTCTGCTTGTTGAACTTCATTAGGTTCTTATCAGCCCACTTCTCCAGCCAGTCGAGGTCCCTCTGGATGGCACGATGCTCTGGTGTATCAGGAGCCCCTCCTAGTTTTGTGTCATCAGCAAACTTGCTGACAGATCATTAATGAAGATGTTAAACACGACTGGACCCAGTATTGACCCCTGGGGTACTCTGCTAATTACTGGTCACTAACTAGACTTTGTGCCACTGATCACCACCTCTATGCCCAACTATTCAGCCAGTTTTCAACCCACCTCACTGTCTGCTCATCCACCCCATACACCAACAGTTGTCTATGACGATCTCCTTTGACAGTGCCAAAGGCTTTCCAGAAGTCCAGGTAGACAATATCTGTTGCTCTCCCCTCATCTACCAGGCCAATCATTTCATCATAAGAGTGTATCAAGTCGGTCAAGCATGAATTCCCCTTGGTGAAGCCATGCTGGCTACTCCTGAAGAGTTTTCAGTTGTTCATGCGCCTGGAAATGGTTTCCAGGATGAGCTGCTCCATCACCTTCCCAGGCAGTGAGGTGAGGCTGATAAGCCTACAGTTCCCTGGGGCCTCCTTCTTGCCCTTGAAGATAGGAGTGATGTTTGCTTTACTCCAGTCTTCGGGCGCTTCTCCCAGTTGCCATGATCCATCAAAGATGATTGAGAGTGGCCTCGTGCTGACATCTGCCAGCTCCCTCAGCACTTGTGGGTGCATCCCTTCAGGGCCCATGGACTTATCTATGTCCAGTTTGCTTAAGTATTCCCTGACCTGATCCTCTTCCGCCAAGGGTACATCTTCCTTACTCCAGTCTTTCCCCCTGCTCTCTGGAACCTGGGATTCCTGAAGGCCGGTCTTCCTAGTAAAGGCTGAGGCAAAGGCGATATTTGGCATTTCAACCTTTTCCATTTCCTGTGTAACCAGGTCCCCTGTCTTGTTGAGCAGTGGGCCCATACTTTCCTAGTCTTCCTTTTGTCGCCTACGTTCTTCTAGAAGACCTTCTTCTTGTCTTTGACGTTCTTGGCTGAATTCAATTCCATTTGGGTTTTAGCTTTCCTAACATCAACCCTGGATGCTCAGACAATGTTTTTGTAGTCCTCCCAGGTTACCCATCCTTGTTTCCACCCTCTGTATGCTTCCTTTTTGTGTTTGAGCTTGGCTAGGAGTTCTCTGTCCACACAGGCCTCCTGGCATTTTTGCCTGACTTCCTGCTCATTGGAATGGAACTTCGTGAGCTTGGATGACAGGATTCTTGAATATTAACTGGCTTTCTCAGGCCCCTCTTCTGTCCAGGGTCTTATCCCACAGGACTCTTCCAAGCATGTCTTTGAAGAGGCTGAAGTCTGCTCTCCTGACGTCCAGGGTTGTGAGCTTGCTTTTCACCCTCCTTCCTGCCCTCAGGATCCTGAACTCCACAATCTCATGTGGCAGCCAAAGCTGCCTTTGATCTTCACATCCCCAACGAGCCCCTGCTTGTTGGTGAGTGTGAGGTCCAGCAGAGCACCTCCCTTTGTTGGCTCCTCTGTCACCTGGAGGAGGAAGTTATCATCAATCCACTCAAGGAACCTCCTGGATTGCTTATGACCGGCTGCGTTGTCCCTCCAGCAGATATTGGGGTGGCTGAAGTCCCCCATGAGGACCAGGGCCTGCGAATTCAAACCTGAGGCTGCTCCTATCTGTCTGTGGAGGGCCCGATCCTCTTGGTCAGGTGGCTTATAGCAGACACCTGCTATGATGTCACCTTTACTTGTCCTCTCTTTAATCCTAACCCGTAAGCTCTCAGTCAGCAACTCATCCATCCCCAGGCAGAGCTCCATGTGCTCCAGGGGCTCTCTCACATAAAGGGCAACACCACTTCCTCCTTCTCCTGTCCTGTCCTTCCTAAAGAGCCTAGAAAGCCTACTGCCTAGAAAGCACAGTATACTGAAAACTGTTAATTAGAAAGGTGATAAATCCAAGAGTATATAAAAGGCAAAAATGAAACAGAAAAATGAAAGGAGGATGTGTATGTGTGTGCGTGAAGTCTATTTTATGGCAAACTTCCAGTCCTTTGGCCACTATAAAGCAAAGTCAGTGGGTTTCATATAAATTCTCTGTATAAAGGAATGTCTATGAACTGTGTACAATATGGCCCAGAATAAACATCTCATTATCAGGCTAATAAAGCTCCTCACAGAGGAAAAGAAGGTGCTTATGTCACGGTTTCATCTCCCCAATATAATACTGTCCGGAATTGGACTAGTGCCCCAAAATACCATTTTAGGAACAACGCAAATTCCTTTAATGGAAAGGAAATGCAGTAACCCGCCGACGCTGCAGAAGCAGGGTGCTGGGCAATGGCCTCACTACAGCACGCTTGCTTTAAAGTTCGTGTGGTTGACTGGCAGGGGGTGAGCCTCTGTGTTGAACACCCAGTCGTCCAGGGACAGCACATCATCTTCACAGAACAGAAGATAGAGGTACCTGGAGCCATAAGGCGAGGGTGGGCGGGAAGAAGATGGACACAAAGGGAGATTAAAAGAAACTCAAGCGGGACTCCAAGCACGCACAAGCAAGCACTGCCAGCAGGACTGTGATGGGGGCTGCCGCTGGCCTCATCTGTCATGGTGACACATTTCCCACCTCCCTGCCTCACTCTCCTGCTGGAAGCTACCACCCCTGGTGCAAGGATGGCAAAACCGGATGGGCATCTGCACTCCGCCACTCCGCAAACATTAGCTCTCGCCACCAGCAAGGGCAGATCTGTACCAAGGGGCAGCAAATTCAGGCCACAGTCACGCCTCCTCTGTATGCAGGGCACTAACCTGGCAGGGGAGACAACTGCCTCTTCACAGAATCACAGAATCACAGAATAGTCAGGGTTGGAAGGGACCTCTGGAGATCATCTAGTCCACCCCCCCCTGCCAGAGCAGGGTCACCTACAGCAGGTTGCACAGGACAGCGTCCAGGCGGGTTTTGAATGTCTCCAGAGTGGGAGACTCCACAACCTCTCTGGGCAGCCTGTTCCAGTGCTCCACTACCCTCAAAGTAAAGAAGTTCCTCCTCATGTTAAGATGGAACTTCCTATGTTCAAGCTTGTGCCCATTACCCCTCGTCCTATCAATGGGCACCACTGAAAAAAGACTGCTCCCATCCCCCTGGCATCCTCCCTTCAAGTATTTGAAAGCATTAATAAGATCCCCCCTCAATCTTCTTTTCTCTAGACTAAAGAGACCCAAGTCCCTCAGCCTTTCCTCATATGAAAGATGTTCCAATCCCCTAATCATCTTCGTAGCCCTTTGCTGGACCCTCTCCAGCAGGTCCCTGTCCTTCTTGAACAGGGGAGCCCAGAACTGGATGCAGTACTCCAGATGTGGCCTCACCAGGGCAGAGTAGAGGGGGAGGATGACCTCCCTCGACCTGCTGGCCACACTCTTTGATGCACCCCAGGATGCCATTGGCCCTCTTGGCCGCCAGGGCACATTGCTGGCTTAAACCATCAGAGCTAAATTCAAGGGAGCTCAGCAGTCAGAGCCTCCCGCTTTCAGCAGCTCTAAATCACAGGAAGAGTCCTTTTAAATCCGGCACATGAGCAGAAACCTTGAGAGTGCCAATGACAGCAGTGGTTCTACAGGAGGAAACTACCAAGCTTTGCAGCACCCATAGCCTTGCCTGGTTTTCCCCCCAGAGAATAAGACTTCCCCCTTATTATTTGAG
This sequence comes from Ibidorhyncha struthersii, assembly GCA_013398815.1. Lineage (NCBI taxonomy): Eukaryota > Metazoa > Chordata > Aves > Charadriiformes > Charadriidae > Ibidorhyncha > Ibidorhyncha struthersii. The sequence continues at coordinate 92,577 of VZSZ01008872.1, forward strand.
TCTTATTAAGCAGGCAAGAGTGTTGATGCTGCAGGAATTATGTTCCTCTGAAAGGCCTCTGTGATACTACACTTACTTCAGAGTCTCTGCGAGGAAAAAACTCTGTTGCATGTTGTCATGGGTTGGGGTTGTGGTGTAAACATCTCGGATGCCAGAAAAACCAGCTTCTACTCTACAATGTTTTTCCAGGGCCTGAGAAAAGAAAAGAAATCTCAGTAACACACAATAGCATGGAGCAACTCATTAATCATCATCAGTTGCATTACAAGTCAGCTTTACAAATCAAATTCCAGGTTTATAGTAGCCTCTGTCTCTTACTGAAGAGCATGGTGATTACTCCAGACTCTGGGAATAAAGCTAGTTGTAATGAAATAGCAAGAGAAACATAAACTGCCTAAGTTAGTTGATTGATTGACCTTGACGTTACACACAGAGCAAAAACACATCTCAAGTGGCAACTCCAGCTGTTTGTGGAGCCTCTTTTCCAGGGCAGTAGGCAAACGACAGTTCTGCCCCTGAAAGGCAGCCCCTGCCAGGATGTGGGGCAGCAGCCAACGGGCTATTGCACGAGCTAGAAAGAGGTGAAGGACTTTCTGGCTGAGAGGTCTTTGTGTGAAGAAGACAAGACAAAGGGCAAAGGCAGGTTTGCTGATTTTCCCTGCTCAGCTATGAACCAGTGGTTCTGAGCAGTCCAGATATTTCAAATAGAAGGCTGAATCTTTTCTGCAGAGGGCTTGTTACATTAATAGCAGGTTGCGCTGTCTGCAGCACTCCTCTCCATAAACCTCCATGATTTTGATTGACTGATTGATTTTAGCATAGCCCAAAAGGGAGAAGAAAACATTCATAATGATCAACAGAGATGCCACACTAAATTGAGCTATTCTGTGTATTCCTGCCCCATTGGTAACATGTCTTAGTGTCTAGCATAATTTAAATAATTTCTGCTCTTTTTATTGACTGAAGGAGAGATTTCTGTAAGAATCCAGCAGCCTGTAAGAGTTATTACTGTGAGCTTTCCAGTCCTACCTTCACAACCTCCCAGCCCCACTGCCTGTACTTGGGATCGTGTGTCAGCCGCCACATGTACATGTAGCTTTCTACCACTTCTGGGCGTAGGATGTAGTAGCGCTCGCTGAGTCTGGTTGCCATGGCTTCAGTTCCAGCATCAAAGCGAAAGGCTTCGGGGCCGAGTTTGGTATCTAGACAAAATCACACACATGCAATGGTCAATTTGAGGAGAAAGCAAGTAAACAGACTGTCCAGTCGTTCTTATGCTGCTCAGGCTGCCAACATTTAACTAAGGCTTGCACGAGGTCAGATGAGCAGATCAGTCATGCCTGTGTATCACATCAACCTCACAGCTGATGTCAAAACAGGGGCAACTCCACAGAGTGCATGAGCTCTGCCCACTGCTGCTCCAGGTGCTGCTCATTCTGTGGTACCTCTGGGTACTATCTAGGTGAGGATAAAGTGTTTCTGAGGGTGGATACAACTGACAAAACACAGACTTGGACCAGCTTTGAGCGTGGAGAGATACAAATCTACCCCGTGTCCTAGCACTTTTGCTGGGCTGGTATTTGCTCCTAGGAATTGCGCTGCCCCTGACCCTGAGAGCAGAATTTGTCATTGAAGACAAACTCAGAACCCAGATGGGAAAGAACAGAGAGGCAGATCCTGTCGTAAAGCCTCAAAGAGAGAACAAATTCAAAAGAAAATCTAGCCATGCAACTGACCCTGCCATAACAGAGATATTGATACGCTGCTCCCAGGCAGGGTGTTTGTTTTATAATTATCAGTCCACCCGACTGAGCCACTTTGCCTGCACTGCAGCAGGGAGGCTGTAAGAAGTGGTACCTGCGACCTGCAATCACTTCTTCTGCCTTTCCTTCTTGTCCGCTAGCAACCTCCTTGAAAAGAAGACATGAAGATGATAGGGAAGCCTTAATCAATTTCACTGGTATTTTATAAATAAAACATTAAGAGTACCTTGGTCCTTTTGAGTGTCCCTTACACGAGAATCTCAATCTCTTGCAAGCATTAGCTAGCACTCATCCCTACTTTCAACACCAACCCTCTCCCTAATTTGAAAACCAGGGAAACTGAGCATAGAGGCTGTTTATGATCATGTCACGACGTTTCTCTTGCTGCACCCGTGTGTCTGCCACGAGTCTGTATTTCAGGGAGTCATTTTATTTCTCTAAATATTTTGCACACTTTCCCTGGGCCCTCCTGTCTGTGTGGGGATCTAACAGCGTTCACTAGCCGGACTATTTGCTGAGTGCCAGGGTGACACGCACAGCCATTCTTTGCAAAACAATGAGCTTGCTGAAATGACAGCACCATAACCAGTGCGGGCAGGCTTGCTATTGTCCTTTCTATGCTGATGGATACTGCTGAAGGTGAAAATTGGCTCCAGGCACTCACAATCAGAGGGTTATCAGTTTGGATGGCTTGGTTTACTTCTGTAAGTGCTGGGGTAAAAAAAAAAAAGAATTATTTGCAAATATCATTTCATGTTAGCTTGAAGTTTATTGGGAAAACATGCTGGACATCAGCTGCTGATATGGCCTTTCTGATGTGGGGAAGGTGTGAAACAATCTTTAGGAACAGTTAGTGCAGACAGACCTGTGTTTGACACGGTCCCGGAAAGCAGACTGCTGCTTTGCTGCCTGCAATCTCAGAAGAGCTACAGAGATGCCTACAAAGAAAGGAGGAGAGTCCAACACGGACTTATCATGCTGAAAGCCCTTCAGGCAGAGAACTAACCCAGTCTCTCATCACCAGTTGTGGCTCTCCCAAAGCACTGATAAGCATGCTGGGTGGTGAAACAAATTTTACTGGACTTGTGAAACAGGAGGACTCAGCCAGCCTCTGCTTAGGCAGCTGAGAGAGGCTGAGTAACTTCATTTTTTTGGCTCCTACCAGAAGCTGCAGGTCTCCAACACTCCTGTTGGGCTTCTCAGCTGCTCTGCTTCATATAGTGGGACACCCTGCAATTAATCACTGTTAATCTCCCCTTCTTGTCTGCAAAGGGATGTGAAAGGGCAGACACACACTATAGCCTTGTTGGGAGAAGGCTAGTCCTGGGACTGGGAGGCGGGACCAGGTATTCAGCTCTGGATTCATTTCCCAGCTCTGCCACAGGAGCTCATATCTGCCTGTCCCTCTGCTCCAGCTGTCTGCTACGTAAGCCATATTGCTTTCTCTTCTAGATATCCCAGAAAAGACAAGTGAAAATCATACACAGGGATGCAGATACACAACACACCCTCCTGCAAACCTCTGCCAAACAAAAGCTGAGTCTCCTAAGGCTCTCTCTTACTAACATTTTCTAGGCAGCCCACAGGTTTACCTGAGCGTGCGTAAGACTCGTGACATGTGTTTGTTATTTCTGCAGCGAGATCCATGTAATGTTGCTTCCTCTCTTCTCCAGCGTGTTCAGCTCCAAGTGCTATCATGCCCCCAGAGAAGCAAGCCAAGTGGCCCATTTTGTGATCCAAGATGCCACCCCTCCATTCAGCAATGTAGGTCAATCCTCCAGCAGACTTTTTGACCAGATGCTTTTCTATTGCCTAAAGGGATGAAAATCATGATTTCAAGATACATAGTGGACAGTACTAACTTACTAAGCAGTAAGTGGACAGTACTAACTTACTAAGTAATTCAAGATACTTAGCGGACAGGAGGGAATACCAAGGAAACCCAAAAATCTAAGACATTTTTGCCTGAAACGTTCTGATGAACAATGTCCCACACAAAAAAACACAGAGCAGCGACCTGCTCCTTACCTCTAGTGCATCGTCGTACATCTTTTTAGCTTCAGAGTCCTTCTTGTCTGACATCAGCCAAGATTTGATGAGATACTCATAAAAGCTGTCCCCGAGCCCCCCAATGGAGACATGGTCTGTAGTGGGAAAGCCAGAAAAGAACTTCAAGTTCATGATATACAATGAGCAGTTGCTTTACAAAGAGCAAACAACCATGTCCTATTTAATGCCCTTGTTCTCTCCTCCCTCTTTCCAGTTTCCTGGGGAGAGCTTGCAGCATTTCTTTTTCAAAAAGGAAGAAAGGTGGAAAGTGCAATCAGAAGAAAAATGTTCTGTCATTTTACAAAGCATTAGTATCTCTTACCAAAACTATTCAGAGGTCTTATTTTACAACAGTTATTTATACTGCAACTTGAAGATGCTTCCTGTTTATGAAGCAATCATCATAAATCCCAGCCTCATAAACCAAAAGCAATGGCAGGTATCGATAGATCTCTACCTATATGAAGCCACTGGGTGCTGCCTCCCTGCCTCAGGAAAGGGAGAACGTATGTTTGATCACACAGAGCTGCCAGCAAGGGGCTGCTGTAGGGACCTCTCAATCGTGCCATTTGTATTCCTGGCTCATGGCGGGACTCTGTGGCCTGGGGAAGGCTGGGGTTGTTGGCGTATTAAAATGATAAAGTCAGGTACAAGGATGTGCACCGAATATTTTCTTCTGCAGAAATCGGATTTTCAAGTCTATCTCTTCAGAGTACACAATGCTCTGACCTTACTGGAGAGGAGGATGCTAAAGAATTGCACTGTGAAATGGGTATGACAGCTGCAGGTTTCTGCCTGGGGGGAACTGCCGGATGGATTTATATCTTTAAACTATACCACAGGGGGAAAAGCAGCATTCGTTCTTTCAAGCAGCCAAGTACTCCCCTTTTTAGAAGAGCAAGACAGATTACCCACCGTGGACTGAACCATCCCTGTTAATTAACAGCGTCCACCTCTGTGTCTGCACGCATCCTCATTTCAAATGTAAGCAGATGCAGCAGGGTTTTTGGAATTAGCTGTTCAGATTTTTATTTTCCCTTTCACTGTACATATATAAAGTCCTGAGGCTTATTCTAAATGCTAAATCCTACCGACAGAAGAGATCAACAGCCATGCATTTTCCTGACCTGAAGAGCAAATATCCCTGATACAGTGTGTCCAATGATCCATGGAATAATCCATAGCAAAACAATGAGATTAGACGCATGAATTCAGAAAAAAAAGAGGACAGACTATTTGCAAACACCGGCTGCACAGCCTGTCTTTAAAGAGAAGCTCTGTGATCCTAAGTGTGTCATTCATAAAATCACCAAAGCAGGAGCTCTGGTACATAATTGCGTTCCATATGGCATCAGCTTTGCCAGCATTTGCCTCCTAGGCACTTTGCATAAACAAATCTCTTATTTCAGCAGGGGACCATGCTTAAATTTTCTAAAGGTAACAACTGCACTCAGAAGAGGTACAGCACTGCCTCTTCATTTAGAAGATCTGCTCATTCAGCCAGGTCAAAGATACACCTTTTAAGAAAATCACAGCAATTCCAAGAAAAACAGCTTCCCGCAAAGAGCTTTAATGACGAGAGAAAATGAGAGCCTGGCACCTACAGGGAACATCTCTGTGGCAGGCTGCAGCTGCCTCCCTACTTTGGTCCTAATCTATTTTGCACCAGCAGTATTGGAGATGCAGAAGAGGCTGATCAGCCATTTCCCTTACTGGAATACGGATTCAGACCACAAGGTCACATTATGAGCAACTGCCACAAACAGCCTGTGCCATGAGTTGCCTTCTTGACGTAGAAGTGTAGGAGAGAGGTTATCTCTAGTCCTTTTGCATAAATCAGACTATCCCAGAACAAGTAGTCAGAGGTTACTTCTAATAAGCTCCAAGAATCAGCAAGAGGCCCTTCTATATGTCAGCAAGGGGTGGGAGCAGGTCAGTACAATGAAGTAAAATTTGCAGACATAAATAGAATTAAATTAGGGGCAGAAGAGATGAATACTGAGTATCAAGCTGAGTATTTTAACCATCTGAATTAAGAGCACAGCTCTTCAGTTTCTCAAAGATTCTGTAACGATCAGTTATGGCAACAGACAGGCACTTCTCCTCTCAGTACCAATGAATAGGCAGAATTAATGCTTGTGTCTGGGAAAATGTGCAGTGTGGCTGCCAGTTGAGAATAACCTAAAGAAAATGGCATCTCAGGGGTGCAGTAGGGGATGGGAGATTAGCTTTTCAAGTGGCACATATTGCAACAACTCTGCAGAGACAAATGTGATGGGGAAGCTGAACTGCTTACAAAGAGATTGGATAACTTTGAAGATCAATTAATGGGACAAACACAGAAGCCTATTTTCTTTCCTCATGGCACCAAAGGACAGCTCTGGTTTAATGGGACAACCGCAACCATCCAAGGTGCTTTGTTGGGACACCTTTGAAGCCAAGCCCTGTCAATTACCACTAGAGGTGCTGATGTGGCAGTTAAAGGTCAGGGACTGCTCACAGCTAGGGCTCTCTCACTGTCTCAGATGACAGCAGCCATGCAACTGCACGTCAGTTACAATCAGAGCTATTAATACAGTAGTTAGAAAGGTCTGGAGCAGAGCAAACAGTGCAACAGGACATGGGGACACCAGGTAATGCAATGACTCAAAGAAAACTGCTTAAACAATATAAATGCAATCCACTGACAGGTAAAAACAGCTTCTGCAAAAAGAGACTTCTCTTTCCTTTGACAGAGAAACACAAAATCCAGCAACCCTCCCTTGCCAAAACAAGCAAACCCTTAACAGAGCAGAAGGTTGAGGTCAGAGATCTGGGACACAGCAGCGGAAGTAACCTCTCATGTTCCTACCAGAGAGCAAGCTTCTGCCCTTTGGTGACACAAAAAGAGGGGTACAGTCTCTTCTTTGGGTAAGGAAGTGGTTGTGTGCATAAAGCAGGAAAGTAAATAATCTTTTCCTGGGTACACTGCTTCTAATATTTCCTTGCTCTTTTCAAGCCCTTTCCTGGTTATTGCTCCTTATTTATATCAGAGCAGTATCTATTTATCGCCCATGTCTTCAGTGCTGGCCAGGGCTGGGTTCCCAAAAAGTGAAAAGAACACCTGCTTGTCTCACCCTACTTGCACAATGTTGCACTACGTGCAGGTACCATGGTGACAGGTATGCAAACACACACAAGAGAACGCATCCCTAGATCCTAGGGGAATCTAAGACTCTGTAAGCCCTCTGCCACTCCAGGTGGTTCCTTCCTTGCTGCAGCGCACTCAGGAAGTAAATCTTATAGCGCTTCTGCTCACAGCCTTCACGTGCAACTCCCAAGTAGGTCTGTGGGCTATGTGATGACTGCAGGATGAGGTTTTAAAGAGATGTACTGATTTCTAATATCTGTGTGATGAACCATGTACCATTATCATCCGCTGTGCAAGAGAGGCCCTAATTCTCTCTGGAGGTGAGACACTCAGCTGGAAACAAGGCTGATGGAATAAGTGTACAATTACTATATTGCATCTTACAAATCGGGCTGCATTATCTAATCACATGTATAACAGGCTGCCTGACATGACACTTCCTTGGCTTGCTGCTCTGACAGTTGCTATTGCTTCCAAAAGAATAATGGAAATACTGAAATCCTCCAGGCAGGACTCTGAACGCAGAGTGATACCTACGCTGCACCCAGTTCCCTGTCACCGGGCTGAGAAAGTTGGGATAAAGGCCCTGCGGCTTCTCAACTCTGTTCAGGACTTTGCGGATGTTCATCACCTAGGAGAGATGAGAGACAAGAACTGTGTTACTTCTCTGCTGAAAAAGCTGACGCTTTTGCACTGTCACTGAGAACTCTGTAATTCATCAGTGCTGATCCCTGGCTAAACAAGCACAGCAGCCTGTAATGTTGTGAATCATCATGCAAGCAGAACCCAGTGACATGGCTCTCCAGTGAGAGGGCTGTGATGGAGAAACTTTCCTGCTGGACTCCTCAGCACAATCTTTATCCAGCTCTGTGGGATTTTAGAAATGATTCTAAAAACCCTGCAAGGCCCCAGTTCAGCAAGCAGTGGAAGCAGTTCGCTAACAGTGGTCCAGAAGCAATCTTGAGGATTTGGGATCTGGGTGGAAATATATGAAACGCGGAGGGTGATTTTTTCCATGATCCAAAGGGAAAGGTGTGGCAGGGATAAGTGACTCACACAGTGCTTAAATTCATCATGTGGTCATTTAACATGATGAATTGGGGCCTTTAATTTCAACAACAGACAGCTCCTTTAATATGCTAGAACAGCTGTACTTATTTTCTAAAACCTCCCTTGGTTTCACCCCCATTAAGTCCAATAAGCCTTTCCCATAAGAGACAAAGTTAAATGGTATGCAGCATAAATATTCTATTAGAACCTACAGAGCAGCTAATACACTCTAAACCTTTTATAAAATTAGACAATTTGTACGCCAAAAGCTGGCTACAGACTTAAGTCGATGCTTCCAAGTAAGTCGTCAGGCTGGATAATATTTACTGAAGTTTAGTAGCATGGCATATTAATGACATGTTTGAATAAAAGACACAGATGGACTTTATTCTTGCTAAAATCACACAAGTCCCAAGCTGCAAGTTAACGAGTTGATCTGTTCCTCTGAAGTAATTTCCCACAGGATGGGCTGTTTGAGCCCACATCATCCTACATTTTTTCTCTCACAGGGTGTTAGGACGAATGTGATACATTTTCTGTGGCACAGACCAGGCACGCTCAGCTCAGGAGAGTCCATGAGCAAAGGTTCTGCCCTTATCCCTCTATGGGCTTAGGAGGAAAAGAGGGAAACTTGTTAGGCTCGGGACAGAGGCTTGACCCTGGCTCAAAATGCCACAGTTTGAACCTGGAATATGGATGCAATTCTAGTTTTTAATGGTGCATCTTCTTGCCTTTGTGTTTTCAGTGCTTATCTCTCTTCCTACCTCCTTCATTTCCTTCATACACATTTTCTTTCCATGCCACTGTTCCCTTTGCTGGTCTTTTCTCAGTTCCCCCCTTCCTCTGAGCAATCTGTCATTATCACTGTCCTAAGGAATCTTTAGCTTGTCTCCTTTATTTCAAATCACCAGTCTGTCTTTATCTTCCCTACAGAGCTTCCTGGGTTTCTAGTTTCCCTTCACCCTCTGCTTTTCTTTCCTGCTCACCCCTCTGCAACATTCCTCTTGCTCAACCTACCCTTATTGCTTTCCATACACTCCATCCTATTCTCCATTTTGCTCTCCCAGTTGCTTCTTTCTCTTTCTTCCTGTCTTTTTTTGCAAATTCTCTTGTTTCACAACTGACAGACTTGCACCACAAATATCCTGGAAAAGTACCATTTTGAGCTTTTCTTTGGCAATCCCAGAACCACTGTCTGTTTTCACCCCACTGTGGGACTCTGGACAGGCCCCATTTCCTTTGGGCTCATGGGGGCAGTTTGGATTCTAACTGGAACAATTTGTCTCCCTCAAAGCTGGTTCCTCAGGGACGTGCAGCAAAAGCTAATGACTTGCTGGTATCCGACAGCATATTTATTAAGTTGCTCTCACATGCACTACAAGATCACTTGTGGAAAAAAAAAGCTCAAGGTAATGTATAATATTAATAGATTTTCAGTTACAAGTTACACAAAAGGAATCCAATATGTCAACTGTCAGGCCTTTCCTACATAAGAAACCTCAGCAGAAATCTTGCTGGCTGGAGCATAACATTTAATGCCTGTTTAGAGTAAAAAGGTCTGCAAGTACAAGGCACTACTATTAGGATATCAGAATTAACAATTATCTTTCCAGTCTGCATCCAGCAGATGGTTTAATTTTGGCTGTGCCCTTGTCTGAGTAAGTTTTTGCTGCAACTTCACACGACTGAGGCATTGGCAAAAACATCCCCATCTCCTCGGTGTCTGCAAGTGATGGAGAGGCAGATGAAGGGGCTACAGCAAATGTAAATGGCCAACGAAAGCACTGGAGTAGCTGCCTTCCAAGGCCTATTGGTGTGATGGGATCTCCAACAGGAGCTCGCTGTGACCTTTTCAGTGAGCTGGTGCACAGGATGCTCTGAGGTCTGGCAACCTCTGCAGCCTGCAAGGCACAGGTTTCTGAACCCGTGTCCCACTCTGGAAGGTTCCTCCTCTGTTGAGTTCTACTGGGACTGGTGAGAAGGAGCACTTCGCTGCCACGCTGTCTGCAGGCAGACCACAGCGCTGCTCTGCTCCAGTGCTGACCCCAGGACTACGAAGAGACCAGTTCACTAAACACCAAGTTGGGAAGTACTTGCCTTTTCTGCAAACACCGGGTTGCCAGAGAGCTCCGAGAGGTGCAGGAATTCTAAGTGCAAGGTACCAAATTCTGCTAAGATGCTGCTTCCGGCAGATGCCCAACCCCAACTCCAACTCATGCCGCTGCAAGGAGAGAAAAGAGAGCCTTCATTGCCAGGAAAACACAGCCAAAGGTCGCCCCACCGCCCCAGTGCAGATCCTGCCCTTGCTACGTGCATGCAGCGCACACCTGCTGTCAACAGGGGCCATGTAGAAGACATACATAGATTTTTAGGACTCTTTCATGGAACAGTTCTAGTGGGATGGTGCAATAGTTTTACAAAGGATTGTTTAGGATAGGGCAAACACACAGACTGCACCTACTGGGAAACTGCAGTTTTTGCGGGAGAGTAATCCTTCCCAAACAGATCAGCTTAAAGCAAACTTTGGAAGAACATTGACAACCTGCCCTACACAAGACATTTGGGAATAAAACATGTCTCTAAGTGCCCTGGGTTGAACTCTCACATTTCAAATGTCCCACAAGTCCAACAAGGCTGCTATTTTATGGAGAATCCATACTGTCCCTAAGCACTTTGTTTCAACAAGATCTCACACTCTTTATATGCACGTGATACTGACATTCCCAGTGTATGCTTGCTTGCAGGGGGATAAAGCATACAGCAACATCCACGCTAGGGGAGAGACGCCATTGGGCAAACCTGAAAAGCCATGGGGAACCTTGTGCCTTGCAAGAACAGGAGGGCCAGCATAAACCTACAGAAGCTGGCAAACACTGTCTGAAGAAGTTATACAAACTGCCTCCGCCCGTACTTTTGACATACTGGGATCCCTTCTCAGTTTCTGTTTGTCTCCTCTCACCCTGCCAAAACCATGAAAAGAGAGAAATCAGCACCAAAGGAAAGCAAGGAGTCAATTCTGGGGATGAGGAGGGCATCACTTCTCCCTTAAATCTCAAAGAAAACTAACCAGAGGACATGGGATGGCAGAGCCTCTTCCAAGCACTAACAGCCTCACTCTTGGATTTGCTTTTACATTCAACCACTTCTTGGATCCCACTGCTACAGATTCCAGCTCCGCACCTCTCCGAAACCTACACAGACATGAAAATGTCTTATACCCTTAAGCCTTGGTCCCAAACTAGCCTCTGCAGGTGCGGGCCCAGGGAAGCTTGGCTAAGCCATCTCAGAAGTGACATGGCTCTGATTTTCACATCTCTCTGCGAGCGCTGTTTGCAATTGATACTGATGAGATAACAAGTTTCCAGTGATGGGGGGGCGGGGGTAACACTAGATGGCGCCTGAAAGCTTGGCTATCAGAAGAAAAAGGTTCCTGTTGTTTACAGGAGGCTAAAACTAATGATCTTTTTTTTTGGGGGGGGGGAAGCTTCCCCTCCATGTGATGTACGGAAAACCATTTCAGGTCCAGAGCTGTTTGTTTCGCCTCCAGACAAAAAGAGCCATTAGATAAGCAATATGTTCACACTGTTTCGAATTGCTCAGTCCCTGCCAACCGTCAGCCTTCCCTGCAAACTGTCAGGAGGCTGTATCACCAGCTCTTCATTTGAAAAGACTGTGTGCAGCTAAAACAAATGGGTACCCCAACAACATCGAGCGTTTATGGCAGAAATCTCCCCTGTGCAGGTAGAAAGGTCCTCCAGTCTGACCAGGTTAATGTTGGTTTTAACATTGCATTGGACATATCTGCTGAATATGGCAGCAGCTGGCCCTGGGACAGGTGTGCTAAACAATCCCAGGGTGTTCTCATATCTATAAAGAGTCAATTACTTTTTCTTTATTTACTGCACTGAGGGGACGTCGTAACAAATACGATCTCACAAACAGAAACTGCCTTCTGAGCTAGTTTGAATGAGAAGCGCTTGGAAGCAGCCAAATGGGGCCGTGTTTGTTGTGACAGCCGCTATGTGGGGTCACAGCAGCTGACACAACCCTTCTCCAGGAACTTCCACCCCAAACACGCAGCCAGGCGCTGCCTGCAAGGACCATGCTGCTGGGAACCCAAGCCCTGGGTTACAAATCACAGTAACACTCAAGGAGAGGTGCTCTGGAGGAAACAAAGTATGTCTGCAATGTATCCCTGGGTTAAAGAGCAGCCTGAAATGACCCCCTGCAGGAAAACAATTTTTCAGCATTACAGACTGGACACACTGGGTCTTCACAGCTGCCCTGCTTTATAACATCTCTGAGGAAACTACAGTTTAAAGGACCTTGGTCTTCAAGACCGAAGGAAATGCCCAGAGGTCTCTTTATCCCCCAGATAAGTGGGTCTTCCTTTAACACTGTCCAGTGCAAGCATGGACTGAAAATGTCTGCGTCATCTCCTTCCCTCATGGAGATCCAAAGCAGCAAAACAGTGCCAAGTCAAGAGAGAGAACAGGAGAGGATGATGACAAAAAATCGAGGTGCAGAGGGTTTAGGCGAGATGTGAAGGAGATCAGGGGCCACGGACTTGGAACAGGAGGCACGGGGAGAGAAAGCGCAGTGCAACACAGGCAGAGAGCACAGAGCAGCAGCTTGAGAAGACAATGTACTCTAGGACCTGGCAGACAACGTGGCAGTTGGACCAGCAGGATGGAAAACAAGCCTGTGTGAGATATGATACAGTGCCTGTGTGAAAACAGAAGGCCACAGGGAAGCACATCAGCAGAGAGGGGACACAAGAGGAAAAGCTGGTGTGAGGTGATAGGAAGAGATAAAGCCAGCTGGCTATGGGAAGAGCTGGGGGGGTTGGATGTCTTTGTACTTCGGTCCTCAAAAATGTATACACAGAATTGACTTAATGCCAGCTTTTGTTCGTTTCAAATTTCCGAATGTCATTCTTAACCCGCCCCCACAAGCTAGCACCACCAAAAGCCTACACATGCTGCAAGACTCTCCTCCATTTGAGATGATAAAGTAGAACTGGAGAGAGACTTTCTTCTTGCAAAACTCTTCTGGGCTTTGGTTTGGCCCTGACATTTGGGTCAGCGTGCTCTCACAGCATCACCTCGTTCTCCCCTGCTTCCACTTCCACACACTATCTCACACGGAATAACTCTCTTCCCCTTTGGGTGTACAGCCTTTGGCTGGTCATCATGTTCCTGTGGTAGCCAGACTACATATTTAGCTTGCTTCATATTTGCTTCTAAATCAATTGATACTCTGAGCCCTCACAGCAGTTTCATGGCCCTGAAGCCAGAGCTCAAGCCAAGCTCCAGGGTTCTGGATTGTGGGCTCAGTGTTATTTTGATTTTCTGTGCTCTTAGTCAAGGTCACCAGCAAAACATTTCGGGAATGTCTAGGCAGACAGAGTCTGTTTCAATTGTCTTCACAAAGGGCAGGGGAGGGTTTGGCATTTCTGTGAAAGGTTAGTCTATGCTGAATCTTTATCAGCCACAGAGAAAGCAGATGTCTCTTCTGTAAGAAGAGACAATTAAAGACGTGGTGGTGGCTCAAATTTTCACTGGGATCACGTGCAGATAAGCCAACTGAAGGGTGATAGTGATATTTGAGCAATGGATCAGCGTGAGCCAAACATTCGCAAGTCTTGCACTTCACAAATATATGAACCAAACAGGAGATTTGGGCTAAGAGATGAATAATGAATTTCATGGCTGCTGCTTTGAGTTTTGCAAGAGGTAAGGATAAAAGCCTTTTCTTAACCCACGTTTCCTGCTGTCTCTATTTCAGCTGGAATGCAGCTTTTACCCTGGGGGATTTGTTTGTAGGCATCAAAATGAGCCAATGAACCCTTCTTGGCAGAGAACACTTTCTACTAGCAAGAATCAGAGACTGGGAGGCCAGTCTCCAGGTTTGCCTCTGTTTGCCGAGAGACCTTCAGCAAGGTATTTAACCCAGGTACCTCAAAGCTCCCCGCCAGCATGAGAACACCACCTGCCTGACAAGAAATGCTGTGGCTCTAAGTGAAGGATACACACCTGGCTGAGTGCTGCTGGCAGGGAGAAAACTAGAGCATCTGCGTACTCCTCTCTTTCTAGCAGCAAAACTCTCAGCCAGTCCCATCCAGTTCCTTTCCCAATTTTTCCAAACATTGAATCTGGATAAATTCACATGCACCTAGTTGGGCACATGGCAAAAATACAGAGAACATCGCATGCTACGTGCAGACTACAAATAACCTTTCAAAGAAAATGAGAGTGAGGAAAATGCTATCGCAGCAGGGAGCCCTGCCAAGAGGTAGAGGAAGAAACTGTGGATAGCCCAAAATTAATAAAACACAGCTGGGTTTAACTTGAGTCACCTGCAATCTCTGCCAAGGCACCTCTTGGTTTTGAGTTGGCAAAACAAATGACCTCGAAGAATCTGCACTAGAGGGGGGCACCTCTGAGGAACTGCTGCTGTTCCTGCTTGAATCCTGGTCTTTTACAAACATTCAGTAATAAAATGACATGCTTGTAAGGACGTGTGTCTTGCCTGCCCAGATTTATGACGCCACGTGGGATACCAGTGGGGGTGTTAAAAGCTGGCAAAAGTTTCTCTCCAAGTTCCAGAGCTTTACTCTTGAACACCTGTTAAAAGAAGAAGAGAGGATAAATATTTGATGGACTGCTTGTGAACCCTCATCACACTGGATTCTTTCAATCCCCTTTTCCAGACACACCATTATAAAAAACTAAAAGTGCTACACTACAAGAATCTACCATTTCAGGTATGCTGCTGCCCTAGTTCCACTGCACAACACATCTGAACCAAAAGTCATGATGAACTTTGGTATCTATCCGATTGTCCTCTAAAAACCTACACTAAACCAGTCCCAAGTCCCCTGCAAAACCCTCAGCCTGGATGAGAGCAGCCAGAGCTGCAGAGCTCAGGACAACCCGAATACCTCAACAGCAAATTTCCATGGTCGGAACTGACCCATAAAGTACTCTGTGGGACAAATTCTTCCCTTTTGCCAGGGTGGCAGAGGACACAAGGAGGTAAAATGAATGAATTAAAATCAAAAGAAATCTTCCTAAGGTGAAGCATTGTTAGATTTACAACATGGCTTTGTCTAGCTTGTGTCATCTCCTGGTGTAAAAAACTTGATTTCCAATGAACAATCTTTTACTTGCAACTCTTTTCCAGGAACGATTCATGGTTTCATAGCTAAACTGCTCCTTTTCCATTTGTAATGCCTCAGTTTGGGGCTTTCAAATCAAATTATAGCTTATGGTGGCTTGCAGCACAAAGCCACCATACACAATTATTTTGGGACAAACTGATACAAGCACTAATCTTTGCTCCAGAGATTAGTCCTGATCAAGGGAAGCCTGTTAAGTGACTTAGGAGATAAAGCACAAGCCTTTTACCTCTAGCCCCCCTATACCAGCCCAAGCTGTCATAGTAGTTCTCAGAAAGCAGGAATTTATTGCTCTAAAAATACAGCACTGAGGAAACCTGAGCTCTCCTGTGTGCTTGCAGACCTCTGATACACTCACAAGGAGATAGGGAAAGCAAGAAACAGGGGCTTGATTTTTGCCTTTCAGCCTGGTGACACTGACTGGGTAACATGACAGGCACTGCCCTGGCTGCTGAGCATTGCTGCTGACTGCACTTCAAGAGGTCACTGCTGGAGTTTTATGGTTTAATGTGGTTTCTTTTTGCTCTGTTGATCTGAAGTCTGTTGAAGTTGTGACTGAGACAGGCCCTGAGTTGGGGCACTGAGTCTTTGAGAGTTTTCCCTGGAGGGAAATCACAGAGAGAAGTCATTCCTGGAACTCATTTAAAATGCAACTAAAGTAACAGAGCTGCTCCTGTGACTCCACGGATCAATGGTGCCACCAGGCAGTGATGAGCCATCCCATCCTATTATGGTGGACAGCACCCACCCACGGTCAGTGTATGGCATGAAAGCTAAGCTCTCATTTAAGAGCCAGTCTTCCAGTTCCTTCACTCACAAAACTCCTCCTTGAATCAGAGTTTCTGCTCGGCTAAGACTTCCAGGGCAAAGGAATAATCTCTTCATCTCTCTACAGCCAGCTGTAAAATTCCAGTCCAGTCACATTATAAAACAGATTATGGCATTAAGCCCTGGCCTCTGCTGGGCTGCAGGGAAAGAAGGAAAGTGGAAGTGAGAGCCTCCTGCTTTAGCCAGGACTGAACGGCTGCTCCATCACGCTACAGGAGGGGCTGTGATGCCTAGCCCACACCTACTGGGCAAGGGGACATTTTGTGGAGCTGTATCACTTTGTCACATGAGCTGGCAGCATACAGGTACCCTACCCTGGCAGTTTGCCACCCTCCTTCCCTGTACCCCAGGGCACTTCATCTTAGAAACTACTGCTACAGAGAGACTGTCTAGGTAGAGTTCGGAGCAATTGCCACTAACCAGCTGCCCTCCTTAGTCCGAGGCAGAATCTGGAATGATGTTTAATGAAATATTGCCTATGTTTAGAATACAAAGGAACAAGTACAAAGACAAAGATCACTGCAAATGGCATTTCACTGGGGAGCAATGTGTCCAACCGAAAACATGTCTTGCTAGAATTGCCCACAGGAGAAAAGATCTTTGCAAATGAGGCATGCACGGTGTGTGCAAGGTAATTATGCGAGACTTAATTAAAAGAACATTAGTGGCATTTCGATATTCATAAAAACGATAGGTTTAGCCTGTTGTTATGGAGGGATTATCTGATGCTCAGCGAAAAGCTGCTGGAGAACCCTTTCAGTTCATTATTGGTGACTGTGTGAGACATGCAGAGCTGCCGAAACAAACCTCTTCTCCAGTCAAGTAGTATGCAGCCAACAGTCCTCCAATATAGCGGATGTTCACCTCAAACAAGGATGCTTCTCCGTTCTGAAAATACATAATGATATACTTGACTGCAAAGTCTGCACACAAATGGCAGCTAAGGGGAACAGATTGTAGGCAAATACTTAAGTCTCCCAGTCCTCACCCACAGTGTAACACAGCTTTTTGTCTAAGATCTCACAGCACTTTACTTGCTCTACAGTGACAGGTGAAGTCTGAAGGGAAGAGAAACACCCAAACTACCCATTTATCACCAGCTGACAATAGGTAAATCAGTTAGGGCAGATGTATTGTCCATCCATCCAACCCTGTCTTGGGTTATGCCTTGCAAAAAAGCTGTGAGTTAGTTTAGGGGGAAAACTTGCCCCTTGAAATATTTTATTTAAACAGAAAATTGTACAGCCACATGGAAAAATTACTTTATCCATTTTCTTGTGAAGAGGGCACTGTATTAGATAGACGTAGTGCACTTTCTGCATTAGGCAGATATTTTCTCTCATTCAAGGACTCACCCCAGTCTGCAGAGAGGACCACAGCCTGTAGGGTGCTTGTCATGGACAGGCTTATGGAGAGGCAAACTGCGTGATGTCCATGTGCCCCACCACCACAGACAGCAGACACAGACGGACAGGGTTCACTGAATCACTCAAGAACCCACTCACCTGGAACAAGTTTTGCTCTATCTACTCAGCTGATGATCAGCAAATGTCAAAACGATTGCATTCAAAATGTGACTTTAAAAAATACATGCTCCTGGCTGTTGAATCTGCATGATAAATGATTCCTACCCTCACGCAAATACATAAAGCCAAAAACCAGAAAGATCTTCCACCAACACAGCACTTTCAGTGAGGAGGGCAAAGAAAAGGGGCACTTGAACCTCTGCACCAGCCTGCCCTTTCCAAATACCTGCAGGTTACAAATCAGAGCAAGTGCTTTCTTGTGATGTGACTGAAATTGCATGAGACAGATCACGGCACCCAGTTTCAAACAGAGCTTGTGGGCCTTGGAGTCCCTGCCTCACTTTTCTGGACTACTAGAGTTCCTTGTACAGAGCCAATTTTTAATTAATTTCCCTCCTTCTCTCCCTCTGCTGTGCTTTCTGACTCCCCCGATCAATCCATAGCATTCATTCTTGTCTTTGCAGATCAATCTATTCTGCAGGCCGAGATTAAAAGCTTTTATGAAATCCAGATAAATTATCTCCCAGTTGATTTTGTCCCTTGTTTATCGATTCAGTAACGCACTGAGAGCATTCACCAAATTTATCAGATGTGGTCTTCCTTTTATGAATATATGAATGCCAGTCGTGCCCTCCCAAATGATGCTTTTCTATAAAGGCAGCTGCATGCATTGTTCCCAGGGGGAGAACCATTTTTCACAACAGACAACTAGGCTGGCATTAAAAAAATAAAAGTTTGAACTGCACTCTGGTTTTAACATTCTCCGTATGCCACTGATGTGATCGCATCAGCTCTCCCATGAGAAACACAAGAGCTGGCTTGGAGACCAATAATCAGAGGTATGGCAAGCGGCCCCAGCCACAAAGCGAGATAAAGGATGGTATCCTTGATTTGATAGCACTGCAAGGCATGTGTTGTACCCAGAGGCCCAGCAAGTCTAAGACTAGCTCTAAGAAGAAGCAGCTAGGAAAGCTTCAGGAGCCACAGAGAGCGAGCATCTCTGGCGATTTTTAGAGATGATCCCCTTCCTTCCAAATCTAGGCTCACTATGTGCTCCCACTTTGCTGCCAAGGCGCCACACTCCCACTGCACGAGTCCCAGCAATGACATACCAACAAAGGGCCCAGTCAAGGAGATCAGAGTTTTCAATCTTAATCTATAGTGTGTAAAAAAGAAAATTTGTCTTATCACAGGCAGACATTGAACTGAAATGAAACAGAACTTGTTCTCTGATGAACAAAACTTCCTTAAGAGTATCTAATAATTACAGCTGTTTTTATAACCCAGACCAAAACACAAAAAACATTAAACACTGAATCTCATTTTCAGCCAGACACTGTGAGTCTGATCTGGTGGACCCTGGCTGGAACCCTGTGCCACGTATAGGCAGAAAATGGGGTGAATCATCACAGTAGTCCCTTTGGCCTTAAAAAAAACCAAAACAAATCAGGGTTGAGTTGTTTCTTCCCCCACAGACTTCATAGTTCCCCTCCCCAAATGATTCTTAGAGAAGACTGTGATCAGAACTGGCCAAACACAGCACTCCTGTGACACAGACAGGCATTCCCAGTAACTGACTCACCACATTCAAGTCAAAGCTCTTCTCCACCCACTTCTTTGCTTCTTGGAATTCCTCCTCAAGTTCCATGATGTACAGAGTATCTAAGGCGTCTACCACCGTAGCTCCTCGAAGGCCTCCTGCATTGCAAACAGAACAGCGTGATAAAGCCCCATTGATGCAGTCGTCTTTAGCTCTAAATCAATCAGCATGGGGGTGGGACAGGCAGCAGCTTCCAGTCCCAATACTGGGGATGTCTGGATGGGATCCAGACTGGCCATGGTGTAGGCTGAGATCTTCTAACAGGACTAGTGAGCTCTGCTACACAAAATGGGCTGTTTTGGAGAGGCCCAATTTTCAAAGGCCTGACGCTTCTGAAAGAATACCCCCAAGGAACAGCTCAAGGCCCACAGTTTACGCCACCAGCCATGACTGCAAGCCTTAGCCTTGTTTTCCAGTCTTGTCTTGGCCAAAGTGGTCAGGCAATTCCACCCCTAATCTTTGTTCAGCTGTAAACCTAAATTCAGCCTCTTTCTAACCCAGTTACAAGCATAACCCTCTTCTAAGTGAGAGAATTTTATTTGTATTGTGCAAGAGCACCCAAGAGAGGACATTGATCGTTTGGCCCTGACGCACTGTTTGTTACCTGGGGCACAACGTACTTTTGCACCATGCCATGACCCAGGATTTCCCACTACCATACACAAAACACAGCCTCATCTCGGCAGCAGAGAGACCAGAAACTAATCTTGATGAATTTTGAACAGAGAGTGGGTGACTTTGGGGACAGCTCCCTTCCTTCGGCTAACAGAACAGTCCCTGTGAGCACACTCACCATTCTCCAGCAGATGGCAATGGGACACATGCAGATGAAGCAAATGCCAACCAAGTACTTGGACCAACCATGTCATCCATGCAAAAAAATTGCATGCCAGGCGTTGTCTTACAGAAATGGACTATAGGAGAGCTTCCAGTGAGAGAGAATGACGTGGCATGCCATGCCAAGAAAACTACGCAGAGTGTGTAGACAGACGGTCTTGTAGCAGTTGAGATTAAATGAAACTAGAGGTGATAACAAGCCTGAATTTGGAACATCTCAGTGCTAGATTTTTATTTCTGTTAGGGTTCCCTAAAATTATTCCTAGCATGGGAAAGCAAAGGTTATGAAGCTCATTGTGACTCAAACCCCTTTGTGCTTTAATTACAAAGGCCATCACTTTCCTAGGTAACACAGCAAAGACAAATCCTCACGTGGAGGATGCCAGTTTGGAACCATCATCACTCATCCCTCTGCGGATGTAATGCACCAGTGCCATAGGCGTGAAGCTGCCTCCGTATTGCCGTCAGCAAGCTGCACGTGCAGGCCCACACACACGCACTGCTCAGTTGCAGCCACATTCCTACCCACCCCCTGACAGCCAGACCTCTTGGAGTCTCTGGCAGCAACGATGCTTGGATGAGGTTCAGGTTTCGTTTCTGCAGGAGAAAACTGCTTGTACCGGCTCTGTCCCTATCATCTCCCTTTCCAGTGTAACCACAAAGACTCACACACACTGCTTATGCCCAGGGGTTTTCCCGAGACGTTATTTCCATTTGGCTCAGGTCAGTTCCTTCTTCTCACTAACAGACTTCAAATTACTACCCCAAATGCCCCCAGCTTATCCAGCCTTTTACTGCATGCTCAGATTGCCTTGGCACTTTAGTAATACCTTCAGTGTTACTTCAATTTTAGTTCTGCTTAAGAGAGGAAAACCCAGCTGGATGCACTGTTGAGGAACTACTGAGAAGAAGGCAAAGGTGAGTCATGTGTCATGAACCTTAAGACTTTGGTCTTTTCTTATATAAGGAAAAAAAGCGACCCTGTCTGATGTACATCGTACCCTTTTCCCAGAGGAGAAGTGCTCAGATCCACCAATTTCATGCAGGGCTCATTTATGCTTTCAGCATTCCGCTCCCGTAAGAAAGGCATCCTGCCTTATTTTGTTGATGTTACAAGATTGCAGTTTTGACACTTTTCAGCCAGTCAGCACATCATTGCTTTAATAAAAACCCAACCAAGACTTTACTGCTCAACTACAGATTGCCGGCTTTTGGATGCTGTCTGCATCAAAAACAGGGGCTGTGGAAAAGGGATGAAGGCGGCAGAGACAGCCTCTAGAAATCCATTTATTCCTGCAGGCTTGCGAAATGATCATCTAACCGGAGCTATCTCTGAGAGTGCAATAGATGGAGTCAAACAGCCACTAGATCAACTGGTGGGTTCTAAAAAACAACTGAGCTGATGTTTGTATGGCATGTTTTCCGAAAGCAGTGACCATGAAAAACAACATCATTGCAGTCAGAGCTGCTTTTATCAGCCTTAATGATTCTTCAATATTAATGATTATGTGATTTTTATACACTTTCCTATTAGCAAGGAGAGACACACCAGCTCAGAGCAACACGGATGCAGGCAAAACATTTTAAAAAGACAAGGAAAGGCAATGCTGCCTGAGGCACAGCCCATTACTGTGATATTCTGAGAGCAACACTAACAGGCTCGATTTAATTTGATGATATAATCCACAAAGCCTTTCATAATCTGCAGAGAGACAATAAGAAAAGTTGGATTTGCTCAAACTAAACAGAGGCAAAGACAATAAAGTTACAACTTTCTGGGATGATTAATTGAAGTGAAAAATACTGCTTGAATTGACAGAGCCTTTTATGTTTTTAGCAAGTAAGGCCTTTAAATACATGAAATGCATCAGGGATTAGGAACGTGCTCGGATCTTTGCTAAAGCATAGCTCAGAGTTGCTTAGCTTTCCTCCCCTGTATTTGACAAAGTGGAGGGCAAACCTTGCTTCCCCGCTGGCTTGTCTTTGCGTCATTTTAAACATTTGTTTTAATATTCCCCTAAACACTCTGTATCTGAAGAACTGCTGGCTGTGTGTTTTGTACAAGTCTTGTCGATGTTTCCTTTCTTCTGCACCAGCTTTGAAGCAACTGCACAATGCATGGCTGACTTTTTTCCCTGCAGCTAACAAAGTCTATGGCAATACCAAGAGCTACCCTGTCAGCTTCTGCCATCTCATGAGAATGACAAAAAAGAATCTCCTTCCCCTCCACAACCACGCAGAGAGCAAACCGGGCAGCAGGACTTCGCTATTGTGTCTCTGTCACTCGACAGAACAGAGAGGACATCAAGGGAAGACCCTGACCCCCCTGTACACACTGGCATGTTACTTTGCTCCAGGAGCATCTTCACAGAATCATAGAATCATAGAATTGTTAGGGTTGGAAGGGACCTTTAAGATCATCGAGTCCAACCATTAGCCTAACCTGACAAAACCACTTCTAAACCATATCCCCAAGTACCACGTCTCCCCTTTTTTTAAACACCTCCAGGGATGGTGAATCCACCACCTCCCTGGGCAG